>CAJNOI010000021.1:288409-308757 GCA_905250115.1 Adineta steineri | reverse complement strand
TCAATTAAAAATTTTGTTCAAACTTTGCATCAAGTTCTTGTAATTGTTTATCACGTTGTTTTAACATATCTTCAATTTCACTTTGATAGACATATTCAAGTTGAAGAAGAATTTCATAATTCGTTCCTAGAACATTTTGAAATGCATTTGAAAATATTTGTTCGTCACTAGGTCGTTCTTGATGATGAATATAAGTTTTACATTCCTATAGAATACAAGAAGAGAATTGATGATGATGATTTTTCAAATAAATAACTAACTTGAACAAGTTTAAACCATTGATCAAGAATAGTTTGAATTTCAACTTGTCCATTGATTATTGGTTCAACAGCAGATTGTGTTGTTTCATCTGCTGCTATTTGAATTTGTTCATTGAAAAATAATCGAAGTGCTTCTTGTAATTCTATGGAGAAACAAAAATATCAATCAAAAAATGAATATATCATTTATATATACTTGGAAAAACAAAAACTGGTAACTGCCATTGATCTAATATACGATATGCATGTTCATTTATAGAAGTCGTATTGGGAATTTCTAATAGAATCGTATGATTTGAATATGTAAATGGAACTTGTTTTCCCATAATCTAAAATAGGATGTTTAAATATCTTAGATTTCAAGCTACGTATTGACTTTATCGGTAGACTGATATTTCGTCCTTCGTTTAGGTACGAAATTTACATCGATTATGATCAAATACTTGAAGCTTCTGATATGATTGATTTATTCATATGTAACTAATGATAAAGATGGTAATTATCTTTTCGAGATATAAAAATGTTTATTTTATCTTCTTTGACATGTATGATTCATTGTTCATTAAAATATAATAAATGAAAATATTTATTTTTTTCTTTTTCGAAATTTTTTTATACACGAAATGAAAAAATTCATAAGAAATAAAATAATATATAAATATTATGTTTACAGCGACATCTATATATCGATCAAACCTCAAAATAAACATTAGATAAATATTCTTATAATCAAATAAAACTATTTTTCTATTTGTATATTTTAATAAATTTGAAAAAAAATTTCTTTTCTTCTTATTTCGATTTTAAAATTTTAATTTACTTGATAATGATAACATAAACAAATAAATATTCACAGACTATGTTATTGTTGTTGTTTTTATCTTACATATATATGTGCATTATTGTAGTGTTTACTTTTGTCTGTATCATATTCACGTCAGTTATGTCTATTGATAAGAATAAATTCAAGAAATTTACTGTAACAAAAAAATGTTTACGAGAGATATTTGTTCTTTTTTTTATATCATTATTCATTTCTTTTTTTTCCGCTTCATCGAACAAAATTTTTTTTTCTTAGGGTTGTCTTGAGTTAAAGGTTACTTGTATAATTTAATGTTAGAAATGAGTCTCTCAAATCAAAAGTACGTATTAAGCTTTAAGCGTTTTATAGTTTTTTTAAACACTTATCTTAATACTTTTTTTACGTTTCTTTAAACAAAAATTTCTACGAGACATTTCTTGTTTTTTTTTCAGAAATAATGGGTTGTACAAGTACAAAAAGAAGTAAAGCTGAAGGTGATATTGATCGTTATCATCTTGAAATATTAAATGCAGCACAAGGAGATGATGTTAGACGTCTTAAAGAAATTCTCGATGAATTGGACAAACGTAAAGCTACAACGACAAAAAAAGAAGTACTTAATATGGGTATGTAAAAAGTCAAAAAAACAAATATCGTTTTTTTTTTGTATTTTCATACAGGAGAGTTTTCTTTTTACGATTTCTATAATATGAAATAGGCTATTATCATTGGATTCCTAATAGTTGTATTTATTCAATTTAAACTTCCATCTTCTGACGTATTATTTATCCCTATTTCTTCTTCTCCTCCTTCATCTTTTGTACCTACATTATCAATGAAATCTATGAATAATTTTTCAACACAATGGACAGAAAAAGTTCTTTCCGAGTCAATTCCACTAAACGAATATCCACGTCCACATTTAAAACGTAAATTATGGTTGAATTTAAATGGAATTTGGTCATTTACAATAACTTCAATTAATGAAACATTTCCAAAAATTTATGATCAATTCATACGTGTTCCTTTTCCTGTTGAATCATATTTATCCGGTATACAAAAACGTATTGATTCAACAATGTTTCTTTGGTATAAACGAAAATTTAATATTCAACATCTTCATATTAATGAACAATATCGAATTATTTTACATTTTGATAAAGTTGATTATGAAACAATTGTTTATATAAATAATCGTCTTATTGGTTTAAAACATTTAGGTGGTTATGAACCATTTTCATATGATATAACATCGTATTTAAATCATACACATGATAACGAAATCATTGTACGTGTTTGGGATCCAACAAATCAATGGTATCAAGCACGAGGCAAACAAATGTTAGATATTGACGAACCAAAATCAATTCTTTATACACCTTGTTCAGGTATTTGGGGAACTGTTTGGTTAGAACGTGTACCAAATGTATATATTAATCGTTTACAATTTAAAACAAAAATTTCTTCGAAGCAAATTCATTTTATTTATCGTATTGATCTATTTCTACCAACTCTACATTCAAAATATGAATTGATCGATTTAAAAAAAACCAAACAACGATTATTAAATGTTCCATATGATGAAATATTAAATAAATCTGAAGCTAATTATGAATATAAATTAGAAATTATAATATCTAAACAAAATTTCGAACATTTAATTACTTTAACAACAAATAAAAGTAATCAAGATAATGAATTTATTTTTCCTCTATCAGATATCAATCTATGGTCACCGGAAAATCCATATTTATATAATATACGTATTCATTTATATAAAAGTTATACATTTATTGAAGAAATTTCGAGTTATATTGGTTTTCGACAAATTTCACTTTGTTTAAACCCAAAAAACATTTGTTTAAACAATAAACCATATTTTATGTATGGTGTTCTTGATCAAGGTTATTGGCCTGATGGTTTATATCGTGCACCAACAGATGAAGCATATAAATATGATATCAAACAAATGAAATTATTAGGTTTTAATACATTAAGAAAACATATGAAAACCGAAACATCAAGATGGTATTATTGGTGTGATGTCTTAGGTATGCTTGTTTGGCAAGATATGCCTGCTGGTGATTCATTCGAAGGTTATGAAATTGAATTAGAACATGATAAACAATTACGATTACATCGTGATAATCGAACAAATAATTTACCATTACCTACTTTAGTCAATGAAAATATAAATCCACGAACAAAATTAATACGACGATATAAATCTAAACTTCAATTTGAATATGAATTAAAAGCAATTATAGATTTTCTTTCCTTTCATCCATCGATTGTTGTTTGGGTTCTGTTTAATGAAGAATGGGGTCAATATAATACAATACGTTTAGGAGAATGGCTTCAACATTATGATTCTGAACGATTAATTAATGCAGCTAGTGGATGGCAAGACCGTACAGGGATTGGACATATGCGGGATATACATGATTATACAAAAAATATTTTTTTACCAGCAATTGATGATCAAGATCGTGCATTAGTTCTTGGTGAATGTGGTGGTTTTGGTTTAACAGATTCTGGTTGGAGTTATAATACATACTCTGATTCTTATTTGTTAACATATGCATTTGAACAACTTATTCTAAATCTTTCAACACGTTTATCAGCAATGATTTATACTCAGCTATCCGATGTAGAAAATGAAAAAAATGGAATATTTAATTACAATCGTACAATATTAAAATTTCTACCTAATCGTATTAATCAAGTCTTAAATAAAAACTTCTCCCAATTATATAAACTTGAACATCTATGGAATCTTACATCTATACCATATACAAATTATACTGATTTATCTTTATCAACATCATTTAATTTCAAAATAAATCGAAATCCATTGAAATTTTATTTTTATATATGCTATTTATATTCATTTGTTAATATAACAATTGATAAACATTATAAAATTAGCCTTAATAATACCGATGAAATAAATGATTATCATTATATATCATTACCGAATAATCTTTTTTCTAATTCTTTAAATCAAAAACATTCTCTAGACATTTATCTATCTTATAATAATAATGATCAATCTTTTCTATATATTAATCGAACATATTTTTATTTAAATCTTGCAATACTTTCTGAATAATACAGATATATATATAAATAGTTGTATTTTATTTTATTTTATTTTAAATATATATGTTTATTGAAATTAATAATATATGTTTTTGTTTTCTCATTTAGGTTATCGAGAAGCAGACGGTTTAACAGCATTGAGTATAGCAGCCGGAAAAAAACACAAATCTTTAACTGAAATTTTAGCTAGTGAGTTTTTTGATGAAGAGAAAAAAATTTGGATAAATAACTTTTTTTTGTATGTTTTTAATAGCATGTCCCGAAGTCGAAGTCAACAAAGCATCATTATCCGGTATTACACCATTATTAATGGTTGCCGAAGTTGGTTGGCCAGATATTCTTGATATTCTTTTACAACGTGGTGCTGTTGTTGATTCAGCACCATCTGGTAAACGAGCTGAAGATAATAAAATAGCTGGTTCAACACCATTAATTGGTGCAACAAAATATAATCATCCAGAATGTGTCAAACGTTTATTAGCACATCACGCAAATCCAAATCATCAAAATCAATCGGGTATATCAGCATTAATGCTTGCAGCTGAACAAGGTTATTTTGAATGTGTTAAATTACTTGTTCAAGCAGGAGCTGATCTTGAATTAGCACCAAGTGGTAAGTTTTGTGTTTTTCTTATATTTGAAAGATAAACTATATAATGAATTATTTAGGTCAATTGGCTTTAACTATGAATTTATGTGGTCAAACACCATTATTTTGTGCGGCGAAAGAAGGTAGAACAGAAATAGTTAAATATTTATTAGATCGTGGAGCTAATCCTGGTGTACAAAATCATTATGGTGTTAGTGCTTTATGGATACCAGCACAAAAAGGCATGTTACAAGTTGTTGAATTACTATTAAATGCTGGTGCTCAAACACATGTTGCTCCATTTGGTAATTTAGCTGATGAATTAAATATAACTGGTTGGACACCACTTTATGCTGCAATGAAATCTCGAAAATTTGATGTAGTTAAACTACTTCTCAAACGTGGTGCCGATCCAAATGCAGTAACAAAATTGGGTTCAACACCATTTTTACTTGCATCTGAAATATGTGATCTGGATATAATCGAAGCATGTGTTGAAGCCGGGGCTGATCTTGATTTTGCACCAAGCGGTCCAGATGCTGATAATCTTAATATAACTGGTCAAACAGCACTTTTTATGGCTACATTAAAAGATCGTGTAGATGTTGTGAAATTTTTAATACAAAAAGGAGCACAAGTTAATGTACAAAATCGTTATGGTGTATCACCATTACTTCTTTGTGCTGAATCAGGAAATTATGAGCTTGTTCAAGCATTGGTAGAAGCTGGAGCTGATGTTAATATTACACCACAAGGCGAATTAGCTGAAGAAAATTTTCTTGCCGGACAGGTAATATATATACATAAAAATAACCAAATTGATGTTTTTTTTTCTAGACGCCACTTTTTGGTGCTGCAAAGAAAGGTCATGTTGAAATATGTGAATATCTTATTCAAAATGGTGCCGATGTCAATGCTGTAACAATGGTATGTCTATTAAACTATATTTTTCTATATTCTTTTAATGTTATTTCTTTTCTACAGACTGGTGCCACGCCATTGTATACAGCTACCGAAGAAGGTCATTTAGAAGTTGTAGAATTATTAATTCGACATGGTGCCGATGTTAATCGATCACCACAAGGTCAAGTTGCACGAGATCTTCATATTGAAAATCAAACACCTCTATTAATAGCATGTATGAGAAATCATGAAACAATTATTCGTCATTTAATTGAATCTGCTGCAAATGTTAATGTTACATCTGAACGTGGATCATCACCATTTCTTGCTATCTGTCAACATAATAATGTAGAATTAGCACGATTGCTTATTCAACATGGAGCACGACATGATGTTGAAGCAAAAAATTTATATGATGGAAAAATTAATGGTTTAATTGTTGCAGCTGAATCTGGTTCATTCGATATTTTACGTTTATTAGTTGAAGCTGGATTAGATGTTAATTATAAAATTGAAGGAAAAGTAAGATGATCATCTATAGAAGAATTTATTTTGTAAATTTTTATTATTTAAATAGGGTGAAACAGCTGGCCGTACACCTTTATTCTGTGCATGTGCAAAAGGCTTTCAAGATATTGTCGAATATTTAATTGATAGAGGAGCTGATGTTAATGGAACAGAAAAAGTAAGTAGATAAATATCTATCCAATTCTACTATTATTGTTATCATTATTTTAGAGTGGCCTTTCATGTTTGCATATTGCTGCAGCAATGGGCCATGCTGATACCGTTCGAATCTTATGTGAACGTGGTGCAAATGTAGATCAACAATTTCGTTTCGAAGAACAAGATGTAACTGCTTATGATTTAGCTGAATCTCAGCAACACGATCATGTTTGTCAAGTACTTAAAAGTTTCGGAGCTCGACAACCACCACATAGTACACTGCCTAGCCATGTAGAACCTAACAAATAAATTTATTCCTTTCTATTACTGTATATCTTAATACAACGTCGTCCCGTTGTTCGTACTTTATTTATTCTGTTTTCTTTTTCGTGTTTATTCGATCGACGGTTGCTCTACTTGTCTCAAATCTCTTTTTTTTCTTTTCCTCGTTTTGTGCGCCCAATTGTGTGTAATTTTTTTTTCACTTCTATATTGTCTCTAATGTTCGCCTGTACACGAGCTCACATTTTTCTTTTTTTTCAATATCTGTGTTTTTTCTTTTTTTTTCTTTATTGATGAGAAATTCCTACGTGTGTGTGTGTGCGTGTGTGTGTCTATAGAAAGAGAGTTATTCTAGGAATAAAACGTGAACAAAAATAGTGTGTGTGAGAAAAAAAAATGATAGATTCATTTTAATTTTTCTTTATTCATTATATATATATATATGTAAACAAAAGACAAATATAATGAATCAATTTTACTTCAGATTAAGACTATTTTTTAATTTACACAACAAAAAATGAAAATAATATGTAGGATAAATGTTGTTAATTTTAAATCTATAAGTAAAATTTTTAGATTTAAATCTGAAGTATTTAAATAACCTTTTTACTCATGTAATCCGAACATGAATATAAGAGTTAGCTGATTTCTACTAATTAGAACTTATTGAATCGTGTCTATTGTAGATTTCGTATGAAAATATTAATTTTATTGAATAAAACAAATATTTTTTTACAAATTTCTCAAATATCACCTACGAACTGTTATCAAAAGTAGAATAGTATGCTTTTTAATAAAACATTATAGGTAGTAAATATAAAATTTGGAAGCAGATGCTGTGAATGTAGGACATTTTACGCACAGAAAAAAACTAGGATGATTATGTACTAGTTTTCATATTAATTATAATCTCTAAGATATATGTATGTCGTATTGAAGTTAACCAGTTTGTCGAACTTCTTGTCAGAAGAGTGAAATAATAATTAGCTCAATTTCTCTATGTGTCATCTTATCGTATGCATTACGTCTTTTGGGATTTACTTTAACCTGATATTTCTCGACGATATGTGATCCGATTTCGTATAGACAGTCTGTGATTTTCTTGAGTAAAACATATATTTTCTGTTCACTTACCATCCTTCATGAAAAGTGCAAAATAAACTATTGAGATAATTATGGGTATTCTGAAAGAAGCGAACAGAAAGTATCGGTACTGAAAAAATACATTTGCGAAGAGTATAAACAGTAAATATTAAAGTTTTAAGAACTTCAATACGACATCTATATTGGTTTTTGTACAAGTATTTCGCTTATTCACCAATAAGAAGACGGAAACTAGCTGTAACATATGCTACAAACACGTCTGCTTCCTTATAATCTATGATAATCTACCACTTTTTATTGTCGTACGATATATCTAATAACTTTAGAGGATTAAAGAAAGATTTCGAAACCAATTACATGAATTGTGAAAACCAAATTGAGAAAAACTGAACGATTTTAATATTAATTTCAGATTATGCATCATCGTGTGTTTTTATTTGTCCCTCGTACTTTAAACAAAACAACATTTCGTTCAATACAAACTATAACTGATGGTAAATGAAATATGATATTATTTTATACTTTATTCAATTTTTCTTTAATATTAGTTCGAAAAACTTTACAAAATCTTGTTGGTGCTCAATTAGTTTTTGGTCATGGAAATCAAAGTGGTAGTCATGCTGGATTAACTGATAATATAACAGTCAATTCTACATTAAGTCCACGTACAATAGCTGAAAGTTATGATGAAGCTATTATTCCATTCGGTAAAATAATAGTTCAATCAAGTTATATCTCTCATTCTACTATTTAGCAACAAATATAAAATTACGTGAACGATATGTTAATTTTGATAATAAAGTACGATTTGGAAGAATACTTGAAGATTTGGATACAATGGCTGGTAAATTTAATAAAACTAACCGAATTGAATATTGTTTTTTTTTAAAGTTCATATTGCATATAAACATAATGCTCCACAAATAATTCAATCAATTAATGTACATCCATTAGCAATTGTTACTGCAGCTGTTGATCGTATAGGTACGAAAAAAAAATAGTAATAAATTTTTTTTAAAAAATATTTCTTTTATTTTAATAGAAGTTGCAGTACCTCATATGGATATTGATCGAGATGTTCGTTTAAGTGGTTTTACTTCATTTGTTGGTAAATCTTCTATGGAAGTTATTTTAACAATTGATCAAGTAAATATTTCAATAGAAGAAAAGTTAAATTTTCATATTTTTCTAATTATTAGGATAATAATGGTACTTGGGAACATGTACTTCGTGCATATTTTGTTCTTGCTGCACGAGATCCAAGAACAAAAAAGTAAGTTTCTAAAATTATTTAAAAATTTATTTCTATTGAAAAGAAAAATAACAGATCGGCAAAAATGAATCCATTAATCGGATCAACTGAAGAAGATAAAGAAATTATCAGGAAAGGAGAATGTATGTAGATTACACATATAATCTTATTTTTCTTAGATAAAACACTTGTTTTTATAGTAAATCGTCAACGTCGATTAACTGAACAAGATAAATCTTTATTTAAAACACCTCCTGATACATCAGAAAGTTCAATTATTCATGATTTATTTATTAAAACAGTTACACCAAAGTAAATATAAATTATTCTATTTCGAATAACAAAAAAATTTGTTTTTTCAGTACATCAATATTTCGAAGTCGACTTTTAAATCAAGACTCAATGTGGATGTCAGAAACTACTCTAAAAACTATGCATATTGGTCATCCAGAAGTATATTTTTCTTTATTTTTTTATTTTTGAATTTCTAATTCATTTTTTTAGCAAAGAAATTTATATAATAAAATCTTCGGTGGATATTTAATGAGAAAATCATTTGATTTAGCTTGGACAACAGCTAGCTTATTTGCGTAAGTATCAAAAATTGTCCAGATTTTCAAACGATCGTTCTATTTATACTTAGAAAACAAAAATTAAGTACACTTGCTGTTGATGATATTATGTTTCAACGTCCAGTCGAAATCGGTTCATTATTATTTCTATCATCAATGGTTGTTTATGTCGAAGGAAATAAAATTCAAACACGTATACATGCTGAAGTTGTTGATATTCATACAGCAAAACGTGAAACAACAAATGTGTTTTATTTTATCTTTAAAACAAAAGATAATTCACAAATAACAAAAAATGTTGTACCACAAACTTATGCCGGTAAATAAAAGAATATAAAAAAATTATGAGATTTTATTTTATTTGTTATTTTAGAAGCCATGATGTATCTGGATGGTAAACGACATCTCGATTAGATTAGATTTGAAATTTGTTTTCGCTATTTATTATCTTAATAAATGTATTTTTTTATGTATCAAACCGTAAAGAAAAATGTTTTGTGTTGCTTTAGTCTATAGAACAAATAAATCTGCTTTTAATGTTTTTCAAGCAGATTAAATTATATTGATCTTGTTCTATTTATTCGACATAAAATTTGAATTTAATAATTAATATCAAAAGTTTTTGTTATATATTATATAGGAATCAATCATTGTCAATGCTATATTTCATGAACATTTTGTATATACATACGCCATGAGGAGTAATCATAATAAGAACAGCTGATATCTATTAATAAAGTGTTCGAAATAATTACGAAGCTAGAAGTCTTAAAACAGTTTCTTGTCAATTGTATTTCATCGGCAAATTTTTTTTTGGCCTTCATCATTTGACGATAGTATAAACTATATTGAGCAACAGGGTCATCCTTTCTTTTCTTCGTAATATTACGATAACGGTATCCCATCAATGCAATCATATTTAGGAAAAACAATTGTTTAGCATTATCGTTCTTTTTTTCTTCTTCTTCTCTTATCCATCTGCTTAGTCTAGATCGTAGGAAGACGAAGAAAGAACTATCCTTCTATTCTGCTTTCTTTTACTATTATATACATACATTTGCATGGTGTTGTGCATACTCAAGGACAAGAAACCCGCGCGAGATTCTCCTTTTTTTTGCCATTATTTATCTTTCTCCTATTTTTTTCTGGCATTACCGGTATTGGCGGGTACTGGTACTATCTTTACCCAGGCTAAACGAGCGAGTAACAAACAAAAAAAAAAAAGAAACGTCGTAGTCGTTCTCAATCTATATGTAGAAAGATACAAAATACACCATTCGACGTCTGACCTGAACTGAAGAAAATCAAATGAGTAAAGTTTTTATTAGCCGAGAAGATGGTAATGTATCATGGGGTTTTCGACTTCAAGGTGGTTTGGAATATAATGAACCATTGACAGTGACGAATGTAAGTGTGTCCTTGTTTGAAAAACAAAATATATCAATCGTACAGATGTATATCCATAAATCAGTAAAAGCAGAAAAATAACGATGAGATCTTTAGATAAATAGAATAATGAGCTTTGATAAGGCTTATTTTGAAACTATAATTATGTTTTTAAGAGAAAAAAAATAAAACATATGATTTGAATGATTAGATTGTTCCGGAATCACCTGCGGATGGTAAACTAGATCCAGGTGATATGCTACTAGAAGTAGCAGGCAATAATGTTACTCATATGATGCATCGGGATGCTCTCGAACTTATTCAACGTTGTGCTAATGCACTTTTCCTCACCGTCCATAAGTATGTATACAGATCGACATGTTCTTTCATCTCCATGTCATCATTCATTTTGTTATAATTTTAGAGTTGGTTATTCATATCCACCAGGTGGAACTACCCCACGCCCTGCTCCTTTAGCTTCTGTGTGGAAACCTCCTGCGCAACAACAGCAACAATACCAACAACAACAACCACCACCACCACAATATCAACCACAACCACAGCAATATCAACAACAACCACAACAATATCAGCAACAACCACAACAATATCCACAACAACCGCAACAATATCAACAACAACAACCACCTTATTATCAACAAAATTTCCAACAGCAACAACAACAACCTTATCACCAACAAAACTTTCAACCTAATCATCAACAACAACAACCACAACAATCTTATTATCAACATCAACAACAGCCACAAGATCCATATCACCAACAAGACTTTCAACAACAGCAACAACAACCGTACTACCAACATGACTTTCAACAACAACAACAGTATGGTTATGGTCAACCACCACCACAACAATCATCTATGTTCAATGCTGCACCTCCGGTGTCAGTTCCACCACCACCTCCGCCACCGCCTCCTCCTCCACCACCGCCACCAATGCCTGCTGCAAATATCCCGCCACCACCCATATTTGATGCTGATATGATTGCAAATGCAGCAGCTTCATTAAAGAGTCGTCAACCTGCATCTCAAACTCATATATCAAGTGATCAAACAACAGTAAATGAAGTTTCTAATACACATTATCGATCGAAATCTTATTTTTTGTTTAGGACGGTGGAAGTGTTCCGGCTGCACTTGCTAAAATGCTTGGTGGTCGTCCTGGTGGACCAAAACCATTTTCATATACACCAGGTGGTCTTGATCTATCTAAAATACGTGAATCTGCTCGTGTTAGACGGTACGATTGTATAATTATGACATTTTTCTCTATAGTATTACTGTTGATGACAGGTCGTGGTCGTATATTCTTTCAAGCACTATTACGTACCTTCACTTGTCATCATCTAAATATATGACAATGACAGAGGTCAATTGTATTCTCTAGGTGTGAAACCTTTCATAACCTGTCAGGAACAATTATCTTTGTGGAAAATAAATCTAATTATTTTCATTATTCAGTAGATCATCGTTTTCGGCTCTTGGAAGAATATACTCATTTAAAAAATATTATAAAATATATAATAAAAGAGACGTATGTCAATGAACTTTTATGAGATTATGATGACCTTGTTTACGACAGTTTAATAATTCATTTTTTTTTTACTTCTTTATTATTTCAGTCATCGTGAATATGTTTCGAACAGTGAAGAACCAGGCGAAACACAAGAATCAGAAATAACTATGAATCGTCGAATGATTGTTCCACCTGAACCCATGAGTCAACATCAATATGCCCCACAAAATCCAGTTCAATCATTTAACTATGCTCGTCAACAACCGACACCACAAAAAAAACATATACAACATGATACAAATGTGTAAGTTTATTTATATAGAAACAAAACATCCTCTCTTTTTTTCCTATTAGAGTTACACAATCACGTTCATTTCAAATGCTTCAAGGATGGATTTCAGATAGTGAAAAAACTGTACCAACACCAGTTGTACCACCATCACAACCAACAGCAACGACGACAACAGCAGCAGCCATAAATAAATCAGCAGGTTTGTCTATGACCTTTTTTCTTTTATTATCTATATTGGTCATTACCTTGAGAGATGTCTTTACATTATGCCAAAGATTATAACCTATACAGACATATAATGATATAGAAATATGACTGACAATAGGAAATTTATATTATCGAAATAATGTATTTATTATGGATCATCTTTAGTTCATTATACTTACAAAAGTTGATTAATTAAAAGTTAATCATTGTAAAACGATAGGAATGTGTTTTTCTTTCTTTCTTCTAAATTCGTTTGCCTTACATATTTTCATAATGTATATAGATTATTGATGATTGATGTTCCGATGGATTGATGATATCAGCAATTCTTGGAGTGCTCATTCTTTTGTAATAAAATAGATTCATATTATTTCTATGTTTGTTGACATGTTCAATATATTCTAACAACCTTCTTTGCATAGTTTATTGTCATTAGAAGGATATATGTTACATATACTACTGATTGTAACCTTTATTTGATTCGAAAGAATGTTTTTTTTTGATTTTATTTTTTAATTATTGAATGTTATAGTTGCTCGAGCTGTTCTTGATGAACAAATGGGTAATGTTAATCGTCAAAATAGTTCCGGTAGTGCATCAAATCTTCCTTCACGATCATTTCGTTATTTACAAGAACAATATAGTAATACTAATAGTGATGATAATGATGCCGCATCAGTAACAACAACAACAACAGTTGAAGAAACTATGGTAGGAGGTGAAGGTGTTGGTCTTCGACGTGGAAGTGATGGTCATATGCCATCACGATCATTTAAATATATACAAGATCAATATGATGCTCAACAACAAGGACCCGTTAATCGAGGACAAGGAATTAATAATCGAGAGGATTTAGCAGAAATTTATAATAAACGTAAGATCAGTCGAAAAACAAATTTTTCTCTTTTAATAATAATAATATTCAAATTTTTTAGCACCACCAAGTTTTCGTGAACGTGAACCTGAAGCTCCACGTTATACAGGCTCAACAGTTCCATCACGTTCATTTCGTTTTCTACAACAGATGACGGACAATGATCAACAAAATGTTGGAACATCCGTTCTTGGTTATAACAAACCACAACAATTAATGAATAAATATGATGAACAAAATCTTTCATTAAATAATAATAAAATGAATACACATCCGTCACGTTCATTTAAATATTTACAAGAAATGACAAGTGAACAACCAGAAATAGCAGCAACAACGACAATGACAACAACTGTTATTCGAACAGGTTATTTAATATCTTTTGATTTTAAAAATATTCTATTTCTTTTTTCGTTAAATAGAAAGAAGAGTAAGTTCAACCAATATTGGACAACCATTACAAATGAATATTGAAGTTCAACCATCTCAACCAATGATTCAAGTTACTTCAACAAGTTCAAGTAGTCATCATGATGATATGGTTGATAATTTAGCTACAGAAATTGCAGCAACTGATTTTTAAATAAGATTTATTTATAATTAATATTATTTTTCTATCCGGTTTCAATTTTTCTTTATCCCATTTATAATTTTTAGAGTTGTTTTTTTTATCTTTCTTTCATTCTTTACGTTTCATATTGCTAACACAAACACATTTATTAATCAATTATCTTTATCTTTTTTTCTTTTCGTTCAAAATTCAAGATATATTTCAATAGTGACTTAAAGTTAAAAACAAATATCAATGATAATATTCGTTCATAATAATTTATTTTATTTGAAAATATATATATATATGTCGTTCTATATATTAAATCGATTTTTAAGTATATCTCGAGTGTTTTGCATATGCGATCGATAAAAAATAATCTCTAATGTAATATATGAGAGTTGAGTAGGTTTCAAACGACAAAATATTATATGTCAATTTCTATAAATATACGAATATTATTACGAATCAACATATTCTCATCTATTTATAGTACGTTTCAACATACCCATTTCATTTGATAAACAATTTTTCATTCTACAAAAACATATATATGGCATATCTTTTATCAAGAAGAGGAAAAAAATGAGTACATACATAAACTTCACCTCGATTATGTATATTAGTTTATCTAAATAATAATCTTGGATTACATTTCAAAGGTTACAAGGTTAGAAACTAAATATTTCTTATTTTCTCAATTTATTTTAACAAGTCTTATAGATGATTAAAGTGGAATATCTTTTTTTTAATCTCGAAAATGTGTTAATATGAATTTGCAAATTAAAAGATCTTTATTAGATGAAAATATGATAGAGCATTAAGTACTATATGAAACGACGAGAACATGTCGACCTATTATTTTCACAATCGAAGAACTATATCGCTTCAAACCATATGTATTATTCAATTAAAGATCATTTATTGTCTATTTATAAACTATGTTGATGACTACTCAAAGAACTGAGAAGACGACAGTCGTTACAGGAACTATACTAGTTTCAAGTTTTGTTATTTGTAAAATGTATTAAATAAACTGTCAATAAAGTATTCATGAGATAATTTTAATTATTCTGTTCAGTAATCTTTGAAGTGGAATATTTTTGTTTTCATAATTGAACTTTTCTTATGAATTTTTAATTAGATAATTTAATAAAAATAGAAACATATAATAATATATTTTTTTTCTAAAATTCTATCTAATTAAATGCAATTATCTATACGTGATATAGTATCTAAAAATATTCAATTTTATGTTTACTATTATTAAAAGGAAATTATGTTAACAATAATGTCAGTATGAATTTCTATGTCGAAGAAAAATATTAATAGTGATACAAAGCAAAATCGTGATTTTTTATCTGGATATAAAAAGACATGTTTTGTAAAGTAGGTTTTATTATGCATGAAGAAATTTCTATTTTTATATGACATTTTATTTAGACATACAATGTTTTATGTAAAAACATTTATGTTTTCAATTTGAGAAAGAAAATCAAAGATTTTCCCATGTCTAAAATAAGTAGTTAAAAGCAAGAGAGATTTTTTCAAGGACATATAAACAAGAAAATAATTCTTTTTCTCGCTTAATTTCATAGATTGAAGAAAACAAAACTTGATTATTTTCTCATGAATAAACTGAAAATTTTTTTTCTAATGACAGATAATATAAGTTTTGGTTTGGTTAGTCATCTGTTAATCGTCTTGAAGAAGAAGAAGAAGAAAAAATCTATCACACTAATTTCTTTTATCAATGAATTATTTATAACTAAAAAAAAGAAGAAAATCGTTTCATCAAATATATATCTAGCATCTTTCCGTAATGTTTAATCAATCAAAAGAATTCTCCGTTTCGAAATAATAGTTAGATCTCAAATGTTAATAGTATTTACACAAGTAGATATGATGAGTATATAAAAAAAACAATTGTTAACTAGCGACCTCATCATATAATATTACTTTTTTTCAAGATTTAATTATTAGATGAAATAAATTTGATTTTTTTAATATCAAAAATTTCATACTAAAAATAAAAATAAAGATTTTATTCTTTAGCACCATCTAGAAATAACAATTGGTTTATACTCGCCATAAATAGATATAGTTCATAAAGACTCGCTTATTCGTTCCATTCATATGGTTGATATTTTCCAATTATTGAAATAAATATACGTATAGAATATTGTTTTTTAATCTTTTTTTCTTATAATCGTTATTTTCTTTTGTTTTGATGAACTTGATTCAGTAAAACAAACCTATCGAAGCGGAAATAGTTCGTATGGTACTACTCGTCATAACATATACTAATTTCCTGTATGCACAGATCTATATTGCTTTCTATATTTGTTGTTATATTTTATAGAGATTCTTTTTTTTTCTTCTTCTTAGTGTATTCAGTATCAATAATAATCATTGATCGTACTTTGTCATTTGCTCGTGCGTTCGTCTATCTTCAATAGAGAAATGATGATGATATGATAAGCGATTTTCATCTTGTCAGAAAAGGGTTTTATATGATGCCGTCAACAAAGAGTTCGACATCCCAATCAACGCGCAAAAGCAAACGCTCGCTTGATAAGAGAAAAAAAGCGGAAAAAAAGGAGGAGGAGAAGAAGAAGAAGAAGGGAAAAATCGAGTTCCGTTACTATTCCTCCGAACATATTGTCACAAGAGAAAAACTAGTTGTAATGAAAATGTAGGAGAACGACAGAAAAAATGTGTTGTCGATTGGAAGAACGAGATGGTGCGTTCGCTTGAAAACGAGAGCGAGAGAGAGAGAGTGCAAGCTAGACAGAGAAAGAAAATGTCGACAACGGGAAAAACAACAACAACAACTATCACCATCATTAACCTAGAGAATCGAGAAAAATAGTGAGAACTTACAGGAAGGATTAGTAGCCAAGTCACGATTTTACTCTCGTGTAATGAGAAGAAAGAATATTAACTGACTGTACAAATGTTTAGCAAAAAAATCCCATGGGTAAGATGACAATGACTATTTTTCATTCAGATTATTATTTCTATAGTCACTAGGGAATACATACATGAAATATAAGGTCTTTTTTTTCTATTATATTTATTTAGGAAAAAAAATAAGTAAATTTTATATGCAAATAGAAGAAAGTTGTTCTTTATCAGAAATCTTGTGCACTGGTTCATTAGGCACGTACACATATACAAGACTCATTTTCTAATTTTTTTGCTGATATTATCAACGCAATACTATTTTGGTCTATTACTAGTAAAAAGCACGTATACATTAGTCATTACAAACAAAAAAAAGAAAAAGAATGATGTTTTCATGCGGGTGCATATTTTTCTATTTTCGTCAGACGAGGTTATTTGTATAGATTAAAAGAGTGCATACGCCTTTGTCAATTTTTTTTTATCTGTTCTTGCTTATGCAATCTTTTTTACCAGTATTGATAATGATGATGACAAAGTAAGACGTGTGCGTTAGAAAAAAAGTGCAAGAGAAGAAAAAAAAAGAGCAATATTGAAAAAAACCGACAGAACGAGAATAGTAATTTTCTATTTCCCTTGCCGGCTTCTGAATGAAGAGGAAGAAGTAAGAATGAGAGTAGTCGAAAATAATAACATACCATTAATAGTTATTATCTGAATAGTATTCATTGCTGTTGATGATAGTAATTTTTTTTTGCCCTTTTTATTCACTTTTATACAAAAAAAAACATGTTAATCATATTTTTTGCTTTAACACCTGTGCTAGTATTGATCATTTTTTTTTCTTTTTATGTTTTAACACTTATTATATTTTATGCTCATTTATTTTTTTTTCTTCTTCTTCTTCTTCTTCATCTTTTTTTTTCTCGAGCAAAAAGAAATCAGTATAACTCTTGTGAAGTCAGATTATTTGATTAGCTTCTTATTCTGATTTTATTCTTGTTAGTAGTTGGCATATATACATCATTACTGGCAAGTAACTCTGATTTTTTTTCTATTACTACAACAATTTTTTCTTACTATTCTTGTTATCAGTTGCATGTAGTCTTCAGCATTATTTGCTATTTCTTTTTTCTTCCTTCGCTCGACTAACCGCATAATGTAGTATGAAAAGAAAAGAGAAACTACGTTATTTGAATAACCAAGTTAGAAATGAGACCACCAGGTAACAATGAATAAGATTGACCAATTTATAACATGACATATGTCATATCATGATAAATACTTCGCTACTTATTCATGCTCTTTGAGAGATTTCATATGTTGTTTTATGCGATAAATCATATGTCAATCTATTGATTGCTATGAAAAAGGTTAAATTATACTATTCGATGGATTATATTATAAACCATCATCGATAGTTGAATATAATCGTTTTTCCTTTTAAGATTTATCTGTCGTTATATGTTGAATAAAACATGAAATTAACTTTCTTATTTCTTCAACGACGGAATAAATTTTTAAAACTCAATTTATCTCAATAGATATTATTTAATATAAACGAATAAAACAAAAACCAAAAAAAGACGACAACATGGCGAAAAAGAGAAAAGCTGATCAAGCAAATCTTGATGCTTTATCTGAAGAAGCCGGTCGAGAATTTGGAATATCACTTAAAGATTTAAAAACATTAATGCAAACACGTGGCCACGATGGTGTTAGAGAAATTAATGAAATTCATGGTGGTCTTAGTGGTATTGGACAAAGATTGAAAACAAATTTAATTACAGGTAAAATTTAAAAACTATTCTTCAAATAAATAAAAAAACAACATTTTCATTTTAAGGTTTATCCGAAAATGCAAGTGATCTATCCCTACGTGTAGCAGCATTTGGCCGCAATGAAATTCCCCCTAAACCACCTAAAACATTCTTTCGTCTTATGTTTGAAGCTCTTCAAGATGTTACACTTGTTATACTTATTATTTGTGCTATCATTTCATTTTGTCTATCATTTTATCATCCAAGTGAAGATACATTTGAATCTGCAACTAAACCAAGTAAATTTAAATTTATAAAACAAAAACAAAAAAGGATTTTTATTTTTATTTTATTTTCTTGTAGAAGAAGCAAATGTTGAATGGATTGAAGGTGCAGCAATTATTATTGCTGTAATAGTTGTTGTTCTTGTAACAGCATTTAATGATTGGACAAAAGAACGACAATTTCGTGGTCTTCAATCAAAAATTGAACTTGATCAAAAATTTAATGTCGTTAGAAATAGTATTGTTAAACAAATTCCAATTAAAGAAATCGTCGTAGGAGATATATGTCAAGTTAAATATGGAGATTTATTACCAGCTGATGGTGTTGTTGTACAATCAAATGATCTTAAAGTTGATGAATCATCATTAACTGGTGAATCGGATTTAATTAAAAAACATGAATCAAAAGATCCATTTCTTCTCTCGGGTAATGATTATTATCTAATGAAAACATAAGATTATCGAGTAAATCAGTCTTAATAGATATATTATGTGTACTTGATAATGATAAAAACATGTTCTCAATGATTTGTTTTTTATCAAGGCATAAATCGATACGATAATACAAATTCATATCAGCAATGTGCAGTATCAGTATACTGAACACCGATAATATTACACTGACGGTCAGTGCATCAGTGGTGGCACCGACACTGTCTGAACTGAAACTATAGTGTACACTGATACTGTGCTAACTGAACTACAGATTTATATGGCATTCAACCTGACACGTAATTTAAATATATCGATGAACACAGTGTTAGTGTACACCGTGCTCTCAGTTCCAGCAGTGTCGGTATACACTGCATCCTCAGTTCAAACAGTGTCGGTGTCACCACTGAGGCAGTGTACACTGTACTCACAGTGTAGACAGTGTCGGTATAATACTGACAGTTTTCACTGAAACTGCACATCCCTAATTCATATTAAAACTTGTAATATCCTTTTCCGGAATTTCGTAAGAATAATATCATAGCTATAAAAAATCTGATAAGATCCTTTTTTCTAATTATTTACTTT
>CAJNOI010000021.1:204767-288309 GCA_905250115.1 Adineta steineri | reverse complement strand
GCCTATGATGCCCTGTCGGTCACGTCGGTGACGAGGTCAAAAGAGCATGTATCGGTCACGTCTGTGCGGGGGGAGTGGATCCAAATTTCTACCCCTAAACACTTCAACATTCCTTTTAATTCGTGTTTCACAAAAAGGTATGCAAAGATATTTCTTCAGTGTTCGTTCTAATATTCGTCATACAATCGGAATTTATGATTCTACTACCTTTTTTACATTGTGCCACGAAATGTTGAAGCAATGCAAGAGATATTATAGGAAAGCTATTATCTGATTATGCTACGAAATATTTCCATATCTAATATATGATATGAACTTGCGCCGATCTATAGATGAAAGAAGGAAGTTGACGAAAACAAAAACTATTTGAAATTCATGTAGATTTATTAAATTTTAATTGATTTTAACACGACTGTCATAGAGATTTTGACAAAATGCTTTGTATTTATTAAAATCATTCAAAGATTCGCAGAATAATTTACGATACAAGTTTTCGTTTTAGAATATAAATTTCCATTCCAATTAATGTATTTGAATAATAAACACTAATATAAATATATAATAAACAAAAACAAAATACTTGAGCTGAACATAAATATAGCAATACGACAAGTGAAAGAAAAAACAAAGAAATCATTATATACTTGTGAAATAAATATTTATTCACAAGATTATGAAGAAAAAAGATTTGGACAATGATTAAACTGTCTTTGGTCATACTCATTTGTATAAACATATTCTTCATTCTCATCTTTTTTAAACCATAGCGGTTGATGTTCATTATCACGTTTTCTTGCATCAGCACGTTGTTGTTCTTCAAGACGATGTTTTTCTGCTGCAGCTGCATCTGTATTTCCTTTTTCAAGATATTGAATATCTTGTCGATATCGACTATCAGTTAATGGTAGTACTACAGAAGATACTTGTTCATTAAGACACAATGCAAATGGAGTAAAAAAATAATATTGAGATCTTAATGCTAATTCATTATCATTCATTAGAGAAAGAGATCGAAACCAAATAAGACGTGATGACGGAGTAAGAATAAGATCACATGGGGATGATACTGTTGCAGTTGTATTAATATGAATACAATTATGACCACCGGCTGAACAACAAGAAGAAGAAGATGATTTAAATTGTGCATCTTCTAGATTATCAATAGCATAATAACAATGACCATAGTTACCATGAAATGCACCAAGTTTATCTTTCCCTAGAGTAAAAGATAAGATTAATTATATTGCTTTTAATTTTAAAATAATAAAAACAATAGATGATATTTACCATCATAAATGAAACCAGTATATTTAAACATATTCGCTGTTTTAGTTGATTGTGATGATAACCATGATTGTGTTTTAATAGTAAGAACAGATCGTTGATTTGATTGTGTATGTTGTAAATCGAATTCTCCTTGAAATTCACACCAAAGACGACCAAATAAAATATTATGAACAAGTATAGATGGTGATGTCCATGTATATTCATCTTCTTCATCAGAATGATTATTTACATTACTATTTTGTTCATCATCTTCTTCAGTACATGATTGAAAACTTGATTGAGATGCTGATCGAGATGTTGGAACTATTTTCTTTATACGAAGTATCCATCGACCTAAAAACTATCAGTATTGTTTAGAAATAAATTGTTCTTTAACAAAATGTATTAACCTTCTGATACAGCTACAACATTTGTTCCCTGAAATTTAACTTTTGGTTCAACATTTGCAGATAAAGTCCAATGTTGTCCACGAATATAAAGAGCAGATACAGGTGGATGATGACTAACTTGTTCAGAAATATAATGAAATGGTGTATCACCTTCCATTTTTAATTCATATGTTTCACCTAATAATGGATTGAATGGTTTTGACATTCGTTCAAGATTCGTTGATAAAGTTGAAACAATAAAAGCTGTTAACAAATGAAATCGTTCAACAGGTTTATTAGTTAATGCAGCTTGATCAAGTAAAGATGAATATTCTATACATTCAGCTAAACGTTGAAGAAAACTAAGAGGTTCTAAAAATCGAATAAAAATGAATTTTAAAAACATGAAAGTTTTTTTTATTAATTTTACCATTCCAAACAACAGGTATAGAAAATTTGGTAAGATCTTTTCCAATTGCTTGTTTAATTACTGAAAATATTGAATAAGATGAACGATCAATCATAGGTGCAGGTAATATTCGACGTGATGCTCTTAAATCAACGGTCATTTCTATTATCTAAAAATTCTTATTATGTTATGAATTTTGTTGACTAGACGACAGAAAAGAATTAAAAAAAAATGAACTGAGATTATAATATAAGACAAAAAATAATATCAAAATAATCATATATAAATCAATTATGCTACAAATCTTGGTAAACACATTTTCCCTGTAATTATTGCTGAAACAACAGATAGCCAAGTTGCTCCAACAAATGCGATATAACTTGAGCCTATTCGATAATCAGTTGGTAATTGAAATGGTGAGCCACCAATGATGTCTGCATCAAAACCCATTGGAAAAAGAACTGTCGATAAACATAAAAAAATCACTAAAAACAAAGACGAATTCATTTTTTTGTCTTTTTTATATAAATAAAAAAACAATTTACTAGCAACAAATCCAGTTAGTCGACCATATTCAATAGCAGATATTTGTATATATTGTGAAACAAGAAATAAGAATATAGTTAATGTAAGAAGGCCAAGAGCACCAATAGCCAAACCAAATGATAAAACCCATACAAAACGAATATTATGTGGTACAAAACATTTCTGGTCATTGGATGTTAATGATGATATTGTACATATTTCAATTAGACCAAGAGATGTTTCGCCTACAAAAGAAAAATTTGTTTTTATTCACCGATTTAAAGAAATGAAGATAGGTTTTAATCAAATATGATACATTCATATTCATGTTAATATTTACAGTGTATTTATCAATTATCTCATCTTATCTATAGTTTAATCAGGACAAAATGCATTTTATAACCTTTTTCTCTTTTACCAAAAAAAACACATAACAACTATCTTGTTCTCTCCTAATTAAATCACACCATAATATAATTTGTTATTACTTTGTATATGAATTTCAGTTTATAAACTAATTATTTTATCATAAAATTAAAAATTCTCAGAATATGTAAACGATGTTTTTCTTTTAAGAATAACGTCATCATTAAAAAAAGTTGTAAGAAAAGAGAGAGAAGAAAAAAAAAGTCTAGGCATTCATATTTTTATTATACCTTGATTGACAGACAAAATCCATCTTGGTCTTGAAATACTAATTAGAACAAGTAAGGCAGCTGTAGCAAATAATGCTGTTGAGAGTAATACAAGTCGATCCACTGTGACCATATGTTATCTAAACATTCTCTTTGAATATAAAATAATCTTTTTTTTTTGACTCATGACAATATCTCATGGCATGATATAGGAACATTAGTCTATTGGTTATTTTCTATCCTATAGGAAAAAACTTTCATAACCTCTAAATTAAAAATATTCAAAGATAAGATTCAACTTGATATTTAGTTTATAGTAGCATATAACTATGATATCTAATTCAATGAATAATAATGATTATTAAATATCTTGTCAAGAATTTGATTAATGTTTTGTATAAATAAAGAAATTATCTTCTTTTTCAATAATTTGAATAAGTAATATTTTTATTGTAGATTTTATTGCAATTATTATTTAATCGAATGAGTTTTCCAACAAGTAAGTTGATAAAATTTATGATATTTCATTGTAATTGACTGAAAATAAAAGAACGAGAAACTATTTCAAATAAACGAGAATTTGTTCATTTAACCTGATGAAACAGAAAGTCAATTTTTGTAAAAATTGTACAAAAGAAATCAGTCGATGAAGTATAAAGTTTCATATTTATTAATAACACTACAAATAGATAATATCTTATCAGATATGTTTCCTGATTGAAAATGTATAAGTTTAAAAATCATTCATATTTTTTATTCAACTGATAAATTAATCTCAATAAAAACGCTTAATTGTTCTCTGTTTCTGTTTCAGGTAGCAATAAACCTGAAATGTACGAGGTAAGATTATGAATATATTCATTAGATTTATTGATAATTATTTACTCTTTCATAGGAGGTGCGTTTATGGAAAAATCCTCGTGAACGTGAACGGTAAAACTTTGCAAAATTATATTCTTTTGTAATTCATTGATTGATTTAGATATGATAATATGGCTGATGTCTTTTCAATAATAACAACATTACAAGCACTTGAAAAAGCTTATATAAAAGATGTTGTTGAAGTTGCAGAGTAAACAAAAACTAATCATATAAAATATTTTAAATATTATTCTTAATTTAGATATACAAAACATTGTGAAAAATTATTAGCAAAATATACAGCTGCATTTCGTCAAATTGAGAGTGAATTTCCTCGTATTGAAGATTTTGTTCATAAATATAAAGTAAATTTTATTCTTAATATTATCATCTAATTATATATTTCATTTAGCTTGATTGTCCAGCAGCTATTCTACGTATCCGTGAAGGTCGTCCAATAACTGTTCGTGATGATCGTGGTAATATGGGTAAAGCTATTGCAGAAACTGTTTCGGTAAAACAAAAAAATTGATTTTTGTTTTTATTACATAAATTTTCTTTTCTCCTATAGCTTCTCATTAATTTGATGGATAAACTTAAATTAAATATTCGAGCAAATGATATGGTAAGATAAATTAAGAATGGAGAATAAATTAATAATTATAATATTTTTTAAGCTTCAAACAGATGTTCGAGAATTATTAGATGTTATCAATCGAATGAATCTAATTCCTGCGAATTATGTTGGTCGAGAAAAACTTCCTAAATGGTAATTAGAATATTGTTTTACAATAAATCTATATATTTATTGATAGGTTAAATATATTAACAAATATGAATGCAGCCGATGAAATTACTGATGAACAAGCACGTCAATTTCAAATGGATCTTGAAATTTGTTATACAGATTTTAATCGACTTCTTTCATCAAATGGATAAATTCGATTTTAAAATCTAGAAGAAAGCAAAAACGAGAAATTTTTCGTCTTGTATAGTTTCAAATTTTATGATTTTCTTTTTCCACTCGATTTAAACTCATTCATATAAATAAAATACACAATTTTCCGGCAAAAAAAAGGAAATTAAACAGATAAATAATTAAATTTCAGAGGAAAGATGCGGATGACGTCACACTCATACATTTTCTACATCATTAAAAATAGAAAGAAATAAAACTATCAACTTATGAAAGATGTGCGCGTAGTATTTATAAGCTTTCGATCATTAAGAAAGTCTATGTTCAGATTTTTGTTAGAAAAATATTATTTTATACACTCGAAACTCGAGTATATATTTTGAACCACTTCAGATAAAGCTTATTCTTCCAACATCATATCTCCGAATAACAGAAGTATTGATACGAATATGTTTTAAATTATCATTAAGAATTAATCTAATACTATAAGCCACAGAAGAATTTGAAAGCAATCTTTTAAACTAAATTATCAAATGTACGTTTGAATTTGAAGTAAATCCATCAATACAAAATGAGATCGATGACTTGTATCAATAGTATTAACAAACGATTAAAAAAATCTATGGTAAATTTCTAACTGATTATTAATAAATTATTTAACGAAATATAAAGTGTAACCTTGAGATTTTATTGATGTTTTTCTTTTGTTTATTGGAATTATAATATGAATGGTTTCATAAATTAAAGAGGGAAAAAAAATGTTTGCATTTCTTTTAATTATTCAAATGAAAAAAGAAAATAATAGAAAAATTAGAGAATAAAAAATTGATGGTTGAATTGTTTTTGATGAATTATAATACCATTCAGGGCGTCGATTACCTTGATTCCAACTCCAATTATTATTCCAAGCATAATTTGGATTTGGATAACGATTATTATAATTATTTACCCAACCTTGACCACCTGGACCATAAAGTCCATATTGATTGTCATATTGTTGAACTATATTATATCCACCATATTGTCGTCGACGACGAAGATTTGATTCAGTTACTAGAATAAATATATTGATTTATTTTGTTTGACATTTATGTATTTTTTTTCTTACCTGAGATAAAAAGACATGCAATAAAAAGAACTAAAATTTTTTTCATATTTACTTATGATTGTACAAACGTAGTTGAGAAATGTTTCTCGTTACTGCTACAAATGTCAACAACTGTATTATGCAGACATTCGTTCTGTGCAACGAGTAGTTGTATATATAGATGTGTACGAAAAAAAAGGTCATTTAGCGGGTAGGTCTCCCTCGCTTTTTTTTTTCTTCCAATATTTGCATATGATGATTCAATCATTCGTATCGATGTCTTTCTCTCAATATTGTGGAGCTTCATAAACGAACTAACAGAATAGTGACAGAAAGAAAAATTGAATATATGTTCGAGTAAAACTGATGACAAGATTTTTTTTCTTATGATTAACGTGCCTGTTTAGCTCAGTGGTAGAGCGTCGCTCTCGTAAAGCGAAGGTCACAGGTTCAATCCCTGTAGTAGGCATCAGCTTTTTTTTTCTTTTCTGTTCTGTAAATCAACACATTATAGTTGTTCTTTTATGGTACAAAGAATAGAAGTTTTTGCAATATAATATCAGAGTATTAAATCGTTGATATAGGTTTATATTTAATAGAAGCTTTAAAAGATTTTTTTTTATTATTAAAAAGAAGTACTACTATATTTAATTTTTCATATCTAATTTCGGAAATTTTACATATTTAAAATATTTAAAAAGAAAGAAAATTAATATCTTTATTGTTGTTGTCGTTGAAAATGAATAAGAAGATTTCGTAAAAAATCATTTGTAAGTTTAATTTGTTCAAATTTTGGAGCAGCATCTTTAATTGTTGATTTTAATCGAACAAATGATTGTGCCTCTTTTTTAACCTTGTTTTCATACATTATTTTCATCTGTTTCACCATCGGCGAAGGCTTGATGATGTCATCTGCACGATACATTTGTTGAGACGAAGTAATTATCGATGGAACAGCTCTCTTCTGTTTATTACAAGTAATTATTGCCTATAAATCATTAGAAAAAAAAACATATGTATATTAAATTGTATTTCACTAACTTTTGATTGTTGAATATGTTTATATTCTTGTTGTTTGATTTTTGTCTTTGTCGTTTTTTTCTTTGTTCGTTGTTGTTGAACAAGTTTAAAAATATGTTTAGTTGATTGATCAACTATAGGATGAATATATCCATCTGGTGACCGATATAAAATATCATTTAATGAATTAAGAAAATCTGTTACTGTTAAATAACCAAAAGTTTGATAAGGTAATGAACGTTGACTATTAAATAAAGAATAATCTCGACATAATTCATTTTCAAGAAGACCGTTTTGAGATGATATAAGTAATGAACGGATTTCCATTTTAATTTCATTTAATAGTGATGATGTCATCTTTCTTATATCAATCTTTGATAATGTTTCTTTTATATATAGTTAACAATAACAAAGAATGAATACACGCGAACAGAAGAAACAATTTGAAATAACGAAAAGACAGATGTCAGTTATATAAGAAAAGAATTACGATACTATAAATTTTATTTGTTTACTATTGAGAGATATAATAGGAAAATCAACGATAAACAGCTGATGCCATTTCAATGAAATCTCCAGTTTCATGTTTAGTAATTAACTTTTTCTAAAGTCCGTTGCCATGACCTTGAGAAAAAAATAAGTATATTTACGTAAATAACATGAAATATTATACTAATACTTTTTACGTTAAAAACAGTTACAATATTTTTCTTTTTCTTTCATGATTAATCAAATATTTTCTGTTTCATTTAAATTCAAGCTATTAGTCGATCACTCGATTATGAAATTGTAAGGTTTTCTTATTAATTATTTTTTTATCTATATGATCATTATAATAAAAATTATTATTATGTTGAAAACGTCAGTGGGTTCATAAAATTCTATTAATAAGCAAAAGAAATAGTTATAAAAAAAAAATTTTCTGAATAGTTGATACGTTATTATGGATTTCTTAAAGTCTTATTTTATTATGACATCGAGTGCACACGTCTTAATCCTGTCTTAACAGTGAACGTATGAATACAGATAAACCAAAAGAATTTTTTCATTCACATCTACCTTCAATAGAAAAACTTACTTTATTGTTAGCTATTAGAAAACTTTTATGTTTAATATACATAGGACATACTCAAATATCAAGAACTGCATTGTGGTTAAAGCAACTAGATTTCCTGAAAAATTTGCATCCTTTCTGATTGTTTTCTGCTCTTTTGATTTTGGTATTTTTTTTACTGTGTCACAGTTTTGTTAGCAAAATCAGTAGTTTTTATAATCACATTATTGTATTCGTTTTGAATGAATAGAGAATTAGCTGATGTTGTCCTTAGAATAAAAATGAACTCATGATTTCTATGAACAATTTTATACACATATTTTGATTTAAATATATCTATATTGTTTGTCATTCGTACTTTCTTTAAGAATGAACTTTTGATTCTAATAAAATAGTCAGACATTACGCGTCTATTATTAGATAAATTAAATAATAATTTTAATCAGGTAATGAACAGACAGTTGATACAGCATTGAGTTTTTTTATCTGATCATTCTGACTATCGATGCATTGCCATAAAAATTAAGAACTTTACGATCGTACCGTAAAATACGGAAGTCTTGAGAAAACATTCCTTATCTTGTGATTATTTTCTTTGTAAAACATAAGTATTCAAAATGAATTAAAACATTGCACTTTAAGATATTCAAGTATATATTCTTAAAATATCTTCATGATTACTCGTTTATACTTAGAAAAGAATTTTTAAATTTTATTACGTTCTAAACAAAAATGAAAATAGTGAATTATTCTTCGTATAAATGAAAGGAAACATGTTTTAAGTTAACTGGCTGAAGGGTATTGTTTTTCGAATGCTTTCTGATAATATCATGTAAAATTATTTTTACTCTTTGTTTGCCAAAGTATATTAGTCAGTTCATGATTTTTTTGTTTTTTCACCTTGGTTACTGTTTGTAGTTTTGACATCTCACTCATTTTTTATTCCATTAAATTGTTGCCGAGTCAATATTGGTTGTCAAAAAAAGGGAGAAAAAGAAATGGAAATTAATATTTTTTCTCGAATATGATCAATGAGTTGATGACCTTTTTGGAATGTTAACATATATGATGAATTTAATTACTACCGAAACAGATAAATTAAAAAAATTACTTCGAATATATATAAGTTTTAGTTAATTTCTTTTTAATAACCATTTAATAGTATTACGAATACCATATGACTAATCTTTTACGCACAAGAAATCATTCGATATTACTTATTTATATGAAGAATAATTATTAACTGAATTCTTTGTTGTATTTTAAAAATAAAGTAATCCATACAATGATATACTTCAAATATATCAATTTGTTATGTTTTATATTCTTGTTTCTAAATTCAATATTAATAATAACATTTTATATATTATAACGTTTCAGCATATGTGCTTCTTAGCACTTTCATTAATTGATTCTCTATTTATTCTTATTATTCGAGAACATATTGATATGAGAAATTATAAGCGGACGGATATTTATTAGTTTTAAATTTTAATCATGACCAAAACAAATACCTAGGCAAGCAAAGATATAGATAACAACATAAAGTGCACATGATATTAACATTCCAACTGCACAACCAAGTTGAGCTTTTAAATATTGTATTTTATCATATGGTGGACTACCTGTTGAACACCACTGTAATGCTGTTTTATCATTGTTTGCAATTGCTTGGCCACATTGATCTAAGATACTTGTGTAATTCGTTCGAAATGAGTCAACACTGCGAACAGCACAACATAACTTGTCACCCAAATAACATTTACAAGGATCATTTATGAAAGTGCGATCAAAGTATATTGTAACACAAGCCAATATACCGCTGAATACTTGAAAAAAGAAAGAGAATAATTATTAGAAAATAAGATCATCTCTTAACTTACTGTTCCATGCAAGAACATAGGTAGCACAGCAACGACCACGACAGCAGCATGCTAGAAATAAAAAAGATGATAATAAATACAAATGAAATAGAACTAAACTCACTGATGAAAAGCATCATAACTAATGTCTTAATAAAGATAAGACTAGCCCAAAAGCCAACCCAAATTGTTCCATGAGCAAGATCAATAAAGATTGATTTAATTTCAAGACCAATAATTACAGCAGTTAAGGCTAACTGAATAATTGCTAAAACTGCTGAAGTCCATCGAGGAAAACGCTCAGCAAAACCCATTGTATTTGATTTTTTTAGTTGTCAAGAATCAACTGTTAAAAAAAAAGAACTATCACACGTAAAAATGACACTATGTTTCTCAGATTGTATTTATATATATATAGTTAAAATGTTGCGTGAGAGAAAAAAGAAAGAAAGAAATGCACTAGTACTTTTTTTCTTTAAAGAGAACGGAAGGACTCCTCTAATACAAAATATTAGGAGAGAAAACGGTCGTTTTATGACGAACAACGGAGGGCGAGAGAAAAAAGACACTTATGTGACTATCGGCAGCGTCCTAGCAAATCATTTTTTTTTCTATCTTTCTCTACACCTTTGACGTGAATATTAACTTTGTCGGCATACAGCTGCTCGATTTCTTCTTCTTATATTTCCATTGGCATTGAAATGACTCATACAATTACTAATGCTGAAAGTCTAATTCATTTATTAGTAATAGTTTCCTTGGAAAAAAAGTCTTTTTTCTTTTTTTTTAGACAATTTGATTAAAATATAAGACAAAAGTCATTTTTTTTCTTATGATGTTTTTGTTGGAGGTTTTGTTCGGCCATCAAGCGTATAGACACCATCAACTTTTTTAAGTTCCACTATTTCACAATTATGAAATGATTTTAAATTATCTAAGTCATGAGTAGTCCATCGAAAATAACGCATAAGAAATAAACGCATAAAAAGTTCATGTGAAACAATAAGAATATTTTGTGTTGGATCATGATGTCCATTATCTAATTCACGAAATAATGTATCAAGAAATAATGAAACACGATCATATACATCAGCTCCACTTTCTCCGGAAGAAAAGCGATAGAAAAAATGTCCAATATGTTTTTGTTGTTCAAATTCTTTTGGTCGAGTTGCTAAATCAGCTAAATTACCAAATTCTTGTTCACGTATACGTGGATCTTCACGTTCAGTTATAATTTGTAATGGTGAAAAAGCTTTTCGAATATTTGCCCAAGTTTGTTTCGAACGTTTATATGGACTCATATAAACATAAACTGATTCTTTACCAATAATTGAACGTAATTTTTTACCAGCTTCGACTGCTTGTTCATGACCATTTTCTGTTAATTCAATTCGATGATCAGCCATACGAGCATATAATGCTATTTTAGATAAATATATGAAATTAAAACAAAAAAATAAAACAATTATTTTACTTGTATCAGCATTTGCTTGTGATTCACCATGGCGAACAAGAAATATACGTGATGGACGTTGTTGACGACGAAGTTTCTTATGCCTATTATATGCAAAATTTAACAGGATATGAAGACAAATATCAAGAAATCCGAAAACAAATAAACCGATTAAACCAAGACCAATACAAAATATCCATATAAATATAGTATTCATTACACTCTACGTGCGTATATACGCGTATCGCTTGTCTATAGATCAAAACTCAATTTTGATAAATAACAGATAGACGTAAATCGAGAAAGAAAAATGCAACACATGAGTGCACTTAATATCAATACAAATCACCTTATAATCATATAGGCGAAGTATGAAAGTCAAAACAAGACATCATATGCCCTCATATATTATTCCGTCGTAAAAATATATTCAAATAAACGAGTTGTTTTTTGTTTACAACAATAAATAATCTATACATAGTTAGAATTTGAACTTATATCTTATAGATTTCTTAGATATATTTAAAATTTATTATATTTTTATTAGCTTGTGTATTTCAAATGTATTGTGATAAAGAATAATTATGTATGCATAACGAAAAAAAATAATAGTATTTTGAGTTCGAATGTATATTATCATACAAATCAAAAATTATATCAGTTAGTGCTTACTGAGAATCCTTGCATATTAAAATAGAATAGAATATTAATAATGTGAATTACTATTGCGTCAATCGTGCTTTAATAATATTGATTAACTGATGACTACAGAATATTTTTTAATATAATCATCATCAATTATCTTTCTTTCTATCTTTTGACATCAGACAACAACTAGTGAATGTCAGTGAATGAAATGGAGCCTTTGAAATAATATTTACTGAAGTTATTGCGTCTTGTACTAAAGCTTTAATTAAGTTCTTGTTAAATATCAACTTTTGTTTTTACTTATTTCCTTGACAATTACTTTGTTCTAAATTTGACAATAATTCTGAAAAATATTACCTTTACGTTAATTCAAGAAGTAATATAACATAAAAATATACAAGATTAACCAGTCGTTTAGATACTAAGCCAAGGAATTCTAGACAACATATATAGGTTTGAATATCTTACAATCTCGAGTCTCTCTTCAAAAAAAATCGTTGGCGATAGTGAAAGATCAAATGAAGTTTATCAATACTCTGTAAATATTATGTTTAATAAATACAAAATCTGTATGATAAATTTTGTTGATTAGTTACAGATGCTGTTCTCTATACAGTAGTATTTGATGTTATCGCTACTCATGTTGACAGATTCTCGATGTTTCAAAAATTTAGTATGAATTCTACATGATATTTACTCTTAGTTCTATCATATTTACATGAAATTTTTATTTTTTTAAATATTATTGTCGTCTGTATTTATTCTATTTGTAAGACAAAAAAAACAAATACGGAAAATATCTTAATGAAAGAGAACGACTTCATGAAAATGATAGTTTGAACGTTTTATGATGAATGATTTTCAGGTATATGATTACTTTTAATATCGATACACTTAATTGATTCTTCTTTCCGTTTACTAGCGATCTCTATTGGCCAAGTCATTGAGATACAGTGTTTGATGAAAGACAAACCAATCTTAAGAGAAAAAAAACTTAGTATAAGATAGAAAAAAAGTAATCGAAATGTAAAAATGTTATTTCGTCTACAACCATCAATTTCATTAGTTTTTCGTCGAATACCTATTTTTCAAACTCGAATATATGCATCATCAACTGCACCACGTTCCGATGATGATTGGGAACAACAAGAACAAAATACAAACGATAAAACTCAAGAAAATACACAGGATGATGAAGCAAATATTGCTTCTATGATTGGACCATATATATCAACGAAACAAGTAGCATTTCATACTGGACAATTTGATTCTGAACATATTAAGAAAAAGAATAAACAAGCTTTTCTTGTATGATGTTTGTTTCCCTTTTAAATCTTTCTTATTTTTCATAAATAAGATATATTTTTTTCTTCTTATAGGATGTTATTGAAGCATATAAAATTCAATTTCCAAATCGTCGTGGTCATGTTGAATTTATTCGAGCTGCTCTTCGACGTATGAAAGATTTTGGTGTTGAACGTGATAGTGATTCTTATAAAAAACTTTTATCTGTTTTTCCTGTTGGCCCTTATCGTCATCAATCGATGATACAAGTATCCGTTCGATTCTGGCCAAAACAAAATGAAACAGCTTCAGCTATTGTATCAGCTATGGAATCTCATGGTATTCCGCCTGATCTTGAAGTTGTACATATGTTAAGAGAAATTTTCGGGCCATGGGCACATCCTGTACGACGTTTTGCACGTTTTCTTTATTGGGCACCAAAATTTATTAATAAAAATCCTTATCCTATTCCATGGGAATTACCAGATGATGAACGTGTTTTAGCGAAATTAGCTCTTCAACGTATGACATCAACAGTTGATATGGAAACAAAAATAGTTGATATACATTCATCAACTGATACTTCATCTGATATCGAACATCCTGCTGGAGAACATTCATGGTTAATGTATACTCATACACCAAAACAAATTAAATTAACATCGACATTACCAACAGATCGACCAATTTATATTGAAGGTCCATTTGGAGTTTATTTAAGAAAAAAACAATTGAAATATTTTGTATTACGAGCCGATCCATCATCAGAATATTGGCAGAAAAAAAAAGATTTAGAAAAATTTAATACTGACGATGGTAAATTTAACCAATAAAATAAATGATTGTTATTATTATTATTGAATTATAACTTTTCCTTATTTTCTAGTTACTAATTTACGATCACCTTTTCAACCTGGTTCTTCTCTTTACATCCCTCCATCAGTACATGAACTTGATGATGGTATTATTTTATCATTATGTATTATAGGCAAACCATTTACATCATTAATTAACTGTTGGTTAGATCATTTACGACGTCATCATATGTCTAGTTTAAATCGTATAGCCGTTGTTGATAAAACAAAATTAACTGAAGATAAACAAATAGATCGATTTTATACATCAAATCTTGCTGGTACACCAGAATTTACAATACATCATGATACAAAACGATTAGCTGAAGAACCAAAACCATGGTGGTTTAAGGATGAAACTGATGACAAAGAACAGTAAAATTCTTCTGTATAATAAAAAAAAACGTTATATATGATAGATATTTAATCTGAACAAGGTTTCATTTGAGAATTAGTTCTAGCATTTAAAATCAATATAAGCTGAAATACAATTATTTATAAAAATTCAACAAATCAATTGCAGATTAGAAGATTGGTTTTTGCAATAGACTAATAAAACATATTTTGGACAAGAACAGATTTAAATCAGTTTCTTTGATGATAATTACATAGAATAAATAGTTTCATTTTTATTGAATTGTTAAGAGATAAATGTCTAAACGAACTATTATTCATTGTGTTTATCTTAATTTTAATACTATACAATGAATTTTGTTTTATTGAATACGTCGATTCTATCTAAAGTTTATTAATATAAGATTATGTTCTAACAGTCATAGACTATTGCACTTAAAATAGAAAATTAATTCTTTTTTATGATGAACAGAAGGTAATCTTTATGTATTAAATTATTTATTTCATGGAAAAAGATTTGTCAGTTTCAATTTTATAGATGAAAACTGCTACATTGAAGAACACTTTTATTCGAAGAAAAAAAAAGGTATTACCATGATAATGTAGTTGTAATAATAAAAACATAAAATTTCATATGTTTATCAATATATTACGTTACAACTGTTATTTATATAGAATATTTTGTTTTGTAATACATAAATCAATGAATTAATATGTCTGTAAAATTAAAAGTAGTTGCGTTAATTAAATTTATAAGAAATAAAAAAATGCATCTCTTCAGTAAAGTATGTCTACTAGTCTTGACATAAATAAAGAATGGAAGAGAATTTTCTAACTATGTAATACTGCATATCAAGGTAAGATATTATGGCTAAGCTTTTTTTATTTGATGTTTTAAAACTATTATATTTTCATCAAAAAATAATAAAATATGTTAGCAAACCAATTACGATTTTCTCTTTAGATTCATAGTTGTGTAATAATTAAAAGCTTGCAAGCGATTAAAATTTCATTGCTTTTTAATATTTTTAACAGATCAAGGTAAGATAATGTTGATAAAATTATCTTTAGTATAGTGTGAAAAACTAATAATAAAGATTTTGATGATGTGAAATCTCTTGTACATATTTCGTCTTTGTATCATAAAGGATTATAGTGCAAGTATGAAGTTATACATTTGTTTGATGAATAGAATAGAATTATCAGTTTAAATTTAATTTATGAAATATCTGCAAGTTCATTAATATCATATGAGAAAATATTGTTGAGTAAGTGGGTTCACAGACAAGAGTAACTAAAGAAAACATGTCGGACAATTATTTTTCTATAATATTCTTTGAAAATGTTGAGTATTATAGTATTAAACAGAAGAGTAGAAAAGGATTACATCATTATCTCTGTAATAAAAAGTAGTAGATAAAAAAGTTTTGCTGTCAGATAGTTTTACTTAATAAAGTTTTCTATATAGATTTTTATGGTTATTATGTGCCTATAGAAGTGAAATGAACATCATTATAACATACTATTTCCTGTATATATATAAATTACAAAATATCTTTTAAACTATAATAATGGAAGACGACAATAGTACGATTACTGAGGATATTGTATATGGTGAACCTATTAAGTTTATTATTTTATTAATTATTGAAATATTATCTCTCATCTGTAGTCTATGCATACTTATATTTTTATGTCGAAGTCGACTAGCACTGGTGAAAAAAAATTTACATAATCATTTTGTTTTATTACTTGTTTCTGTTACTTTAATAAACCTGACCGTGGATCTTCCTTTTACAATTGCTCATTATCGACTAGGTTATGATGAATATCGCAAAATATCATTTTGTCTTTGGTGGTATTGGATTGATTATACACTTCTTGTTATCAGTATATTTCTGACAGCTGCTGCTAGTATTCAACGACATATTTTAATATTCAATGCTCATTGGTTTCATATACGTCGACGACGATGGTTACTACATTTTCTTCCAATTATTATTTGTTTATTTTATCCAGCATTATTCTATCTTGTTGTTATTATTTTCTATCCATGTGATTATTCTAATGACGAAGATGATCAATCTTGTATTGTTCCTTGTTATTCAGATGATAACATACTATTTAATTATGATTGGATAATAAACACCGCATTTCCATTGATAACTATAATTTTCGCTAATATTACACTAGTAATACGTGTAATTCGTTCAATGAGAAAAATTCGTCAACGACAAGTTTTAACTTGGAAACGACAAAGAAAATTAACTTTACAATTATTTATTCTTTCATTACTTTATATTATTGGATGGGTGCCATCAACTGTTATCTCCATATTACAATCATTTTTATTACCAAATTTATTAGATGATATACCACAACTTGATTATTTCAATTATTTAACATATTTTGTTTGTCCATTACAACCATTTATTTGTGTTTTTAGTTTACCTGAATTGATTAAAATTTTGAAAGCTTATTGGAAAAAAATTGTACATAGAGCAATAGTTTTGCCTGTGTGAACAATTTAATCGACGATTAATAATTAATTTTTATACATTGTTGTTGAAATGAACTACACAATGCGGACATACTGAAGACAGTATGTTTATCTAAATGATCCTATATTAACAAAAATCGTAGATGGTATTATGAAACAGACATATGTTAATATGAGTAAAAACAATGACTACAGATTATAGTTAAGTTTTTCTTAATTATTACTAATGTTTGTTATAACAATTCATAGTACACTGGCACTTTCATAATTAATCAAAAATGATATATTATTATTATCTCAATAGTACTTTGTGTTTACCAATGACATGAATAATTATCGTAATAGTCCTGCTTGTCTTATTTTAAAAAAAAGCATAATTTTTCATACGTTTACCCATATTCTCTTTGTTTTCTATTTAATAAAGACATGTTGATGTACTTACGAGTAAATATAATTAATGATATGCATCTTATTTTATAATAAGAAAAAAACAAAGTCTTACAGATAGTCATGAATATGATTAACTTTTAAACTCCTTAAACATAAGTACATTGTATTTCACTATAGATGCAATTTACAAAGATTTTCGTCATACAATTTAAAGATAAAAGTAACAATGATAATAATACATGGAATTTACCTACACATGTGGAAACTAGAACATTACTATTGAACAAATAAACCAAGTTTTGATTTATCTGAGCAATTTTCGCTAGTACACAAAACTATTCCCTTTGATCGAAATATAAAAACTTATAGATATCGTTGAATAATATAGGAAAGATATATACAAAACCTTTTGATAAATGACTCTTCGAATATCTTGTATATCAAAACTATGTTGAATAAAGAGTATTGAACTTATTTTCCTCTGAATGAATTCTTAATGATTCCAGCTATTCAACTAGAGAATCTTGAGAAGTTTTAAAAAACTGTAAGAACTATACTTTCTTCCAAAATATTGAACACGAGAACTTTTCAGAGTTCAGTATTACGCAACAGGGTGACTCCTCATGATAAAAAGAACAGAAACCTGTTGTAGATAGAGTAAAAAATGTAAATACTCGTGCTAATAATCATATAAATAAAATTCATTACTACTTTGAAGAATTTAGTTTTGAAAATATATCTAGTAGAATAATATATAAAAAAGAAGAACAGTAGGATATTTAATACATTTATTATTGACGAAAAATATTCAAAATATATTATTATTTCAGGATTCTCTTCTTCATATTTCACGTCCGTTTGCTATGAGAGATTATTAAAAAGATAAATTATAATAAGCATGTCACATTTTAGATAAAGATCATTTAAAATCTATTAATTGTAAAGAATTAGCAAACTTATCACTAAGGAATTAATGAATATGCAACAACTGTTGTTTTAAAAAGTCATATTGAAAAGGTTTATATTAATATTGATAAAGCTATATATTATGACGAATTTAGAATACTTATATCAAAAGAAAACTTTCAATCGATATTTATCGGTAACAACCATCTAGAGTCTTTGCACATACATTTGTGTATTGCGCAAAAAAACACTAAAACCTTTCACTGAATGAGTAATCTTTGATTTTTATATAAAATAATAAATATTTAGCTTAAAATTACAAGTATCGTATGAAATTGATTTAATACTGTTTTTAAATCATAAAAATAAGTGCCCCGGGTGAGGATCGAACTCACGACCTTCAGATTATGAGACTGACGCTCTACCGACTGAGCCACCAAGGCGGCTGAGCAATTATTCAACTTTTAAAACGCAAATAGTATACCTTTTTTTTTCATTAAATAGCGCCGCCTACAGATATACGTTGATGTAAATGATTTCGACAACCTAAAACTGTAATGAATTAAAATAAATCATTCCTAGAAGATTTACAAAAGTTATCGAGAATAAATAACTAATTTTTCACTATGAAATTTATAAAAACAATTATTTATTGCCTAAATCAAATAAAGAGAAAAAAAAATCAAGAATTAGTTGATATAACTCTATTTATTGAATCATATATAGATTTATAATAAAAACAGAGTAATTTTACGACATCTCAAAGATATATTCTGATATTAGTACTTCTCATAAGGTCGTAAGTCACTATACAGTCCTGTTTCAACAGTCCACTGTTTAAACAATTCCATATTGTCGAATTTTCTCGCATAGAGTGCAGAAGATTTTTTCATACGAACAATGTCTTGGTCGAGTATACTGGGACTTAGCTCTCCACGCCAGTGTATATATCTCCACTGATTTGCGAAGTCATCCAAGTAACCCAAGGCATCCCAAAGATGCAGTGATCCATTTATTGATGAGTACTTGAGTGCATTATGATAAAACTTGAGATGTTGGTTGTTATTGAATGGCCTTGTCAAAAGATAGAAAAATGTCTGAAAAAAGAATTCATCCGGAGAAAAGGCACTGTGATAGTATATAAGCCAATAATATAATAAATTTCTATTGATTGTATGAAACATATGAAAAACAGATTCAAGCGATAATATCGTCCACCCTGCTCCAACGCGAAGTACATGTTTTTCTGTTGTAGTCAATCTGTTATTTGATAGAAAATCGTTTGTAAAATTGATATGTAGTAAAGTGTCGAGTGGGACTGGCTCTGGTTCGTCTCTTCGAGGACTCACACCATTGTCATAACAATAAAAGTTTTCAAGACGCGTACAAAATTGACCTGGACATACCGGACCAGTATTATACATTGAGTATTTTTGATAAACAAATAGTCGGTTCAATATTGCTTTTCTAGATTTGATCGGAAAGTCATTAGGTGTCATGCTGATGAAAGAATCTATGGCGTGACCAAATGGAGAAACAAGCAAAGTATAAAGGCACAACAGTTCGATGTAAACAACTGATATTGATCCATAACGACCAATGAGTGATTCTTCAGTGTCAATTAACCAGACATATGGATATAGAAACCCTTCCCTAATCAGCCACTGTTTGAATTCTAAAACTTCGCTCGAAGTACGTATTCGGAGGTCACAATGCACCACAATGATGGTATGTTCTGGAACAAAAATGGCGTAAATTAATTTTTTCACTCGCCATAAGTCTTCTATTGAATTAACAATGATATAATATCCAATCTTTATATCGTTTCCAGGCAGTAAATTCTCTTGATTCCAATCCAGTTCTGAAAAATTAGTTGATGTTGATTTTTTCATCGTTTTATGATTGTTATAAATCTTTTCCTCAATTAAATCAAATTTTTTCATTTTCAATTGAAACCACTTAGGAATTAATGGCATTCCAGTGGCTAGTGCATGTAGAGGGCAGTGATACATGCGGCGAGAAAAGAAGATCTGAGATTCGATGCGAAGAATCTCATTGAAAGTTTCCTTTGATTCTGGTAAATTTTTCAAGTACCACAGATCTTCGTGACTCGAGGATATTGAGGTTTTTGTGTCATCTATTAGGATTTGATAATTATTTAGAAATCCTTTTCTCGGATTAAAATAGAACCAAACCATAGCTGACACTATAATGATCGAAACCATAGACAACATAAAAGTGACACGATTTAATTGCATGCTGTAAAAAAAATCATGAACTAGAGTTAAGACAATAAAGATAGAAGGGTGTAAGTGTAGTTACTATAACTTTCTTGCACAAACATACACCTACGCTCTCATCTATACATACATCCATTTATTCAAACAGATACTCGTCAAATATTTCTATAGTATAAAATTTATATATATGCATTGAAATATGATAGAAGCTGTCCCCATTTTTCGGCAAGTATTTATAATTTGAAAATTTTCTTTGCTCTGCTCTCACAATCGATAATTTGTGATAAAAATGTGACTTACTCTTTCCTGTTGTATTTAAACTGTATCTAGTCGAACGTGAAAATATCAGTCATACCTAACTGATTATATACTGTAGACTCTTTTCAATCGTTCTCTCCTTTTTTTTGTATTTTGCTTTTGTGTTCTGTTCGTTTTCATTTTTCTTTTTTTCTTTTTTTCTTTTCTGTATGAAACTACGACTGAATAGTCACGTTTTTGCTCTGTGGCCTTACATTACATTACATTCATGACTGCCACGAGAATTGTGGTTTTTGGACTGCTCTCTTTGCTAAAAAAATCTTCTGGTACCAAGAGTTGGTTTTCTTAAAGTCTTTAAGCACTTTCTCAAGTGGAATTTCGACAAAATTATGAATCAAAGTCATAACAAACAAAACAAAAACATTCTGGTACCATGATCAAATGTGGTATTTAAGAAGAAGAAATGGCATTTTTCCTGATACTTCTATCGAAACAAGATGAGACAACGGCACATAATGAAAATAATTTGTATTCTGGATCTGATATTTAAGTTGGTTCTGATTGTAATCAATGAAGACTAAACTGTTAGAGATTCCAAGAAACACTGTAAACATCAAAATATACGATACAATTATAAACGTACTTCAGTTGTGAAAACTAATACAATTTGTTATTTCTATGCCAGCTTCGAATATTTTTTGTGAATCAATCTTCGATCATATGAAGTTTTTATGAAATAGTCGTCAGTACAATACGAAAAGAAATCTATTGTAACAAATTCTTTCGCAAGATAAATATACTCATATTGCTAAAATACTACAATGCTACAAACGGCTTAACTGCTAATTCATTGTTTATATATGATAGTTCTATTTTTTCGGATCGGTTTCTTCATAATACAGAACATGTAACGATTTTTATCGTGTATTAAATAATATTTAAAGAAATAAATACTTATCAATAATTTATCAGAAAAATAATAATAATCAAACTATTATGTAAACGATAACTTCAATTTTTTCGAAATAAGACATTCACACTTAAAATAAATTAATATGCGAAGTTCAATCCAACCATCTTTTTATAGTCTAGTCTTATTTATATGACATTAAGAACCTTCATGCGGATACTTAACTCCTCATTTGATTATCCAATTTTTTCATTATAAAACATATTTTATGGTGAGTTAATAGCAATTCATATTCAAATTGGACATCCTAATGATTTTCAATTCTTTTTTCATATTTTAAAACAAAAATCCCTTTCATATTATTTTTCGATAGTATAACTAATCATCACATAACAGTATAGGAAACATGTGCGTCGAAACTCAATGCTTTTTGATCACAACATATAAACAAACACTAATTTATTTCATATCCATACTCATTTAGTATCTGTCGATCAAACAAAGATAAGTAATCACTTTCTTTTTTTTCTTTTTCTTTCTCTTCACCTAAACGAATGCATTTCTGTATTCAAAATATCTGTTGATACTAATTACGTCCTTCATCAATCCATAGTCTCTTGTCTCCGTTTGTCAGTGCGTATCAATGCGCAATAGTTTGATCAATAACTATTTAATACGTTAATAAAACAGTATTTTCCATATTCATTTCATTCTTCAATACGTCCTAGATAATTTTTTTTTGAAAGTAATTACATACTTCATCAATGTATGGTTTCTTCTCATCGCCTATTAGTATGTAGCGATACTCAATAGTTTGATTAATAACTATCTAGCAGTTTAAATAAAAAATACTTTTCGTGTTCACTTCTTCCTTCAAAATGTCCTTTATAAAGTATTCTAAATGAAAGTAAGATTTTCTGTAACTATTTTAATTTTAATACAATTATAGAAATTTTCGACCTTAAATGATTATTTTCACCCTATAGAGATATTACAAAACAATACGAAAACAAAGAACAGATATATTTTTTCTTATTATCCACAACATTCAAACATTGTAATCATAATTATCATATACGTTGTTATTATACATAAATTTTGTTGTAAAATTGTTTATTTGACATCAAACCATAATACTAATTTACTTATATATTATTTTATTGCTCCAGTTTGAAATGCAACTTTAGATTAAAAATGGTCGCTCAATATCGAAAATTTTCTCATTTGTATTAAAATTAAAATAATTACACAAAGTCTTAGTTTCATATAAAATAACAATAAAAAACCTCAAGGTTGTAGGTAGACAGAAATATGTGAGCTGTTCCATGACAAACGTTTATCTTAATGTTGCTTAAGAATCTTATCAGATGGATTTATATGATATTATATCAACTGTAGGAATTACTAATAAAAATATGTAAAATATATTTGAATTACTAGTTGACAACAGTAAAATTATTGAAAAATTGTTATCTTATTCTGCAATAGATGATAATTAATGGCAGTATACATATCGATATATGCATTGTAAAGTCGGACTAAATGGGACTGTCAACATATGATGCATGTGTTTGCTATTCCCAGGTCGAACAATTCGGCACGGAAACAGCCGATTCCGTCATATTCCGGAGGCTTCATGGAAATAGTATTCCTGTCGAAAACGGTGAGTTTCCTGAGGATTTTGGTGGGCTATTCATGGAGTACTGCTTCAGGAATCATCTACTTGGGTTTTTATGTAACTCTTGTAGATGTTTTATGTTTTGTAGGAATTATTCAGTTAAAAAATTTAAATAACTTAGTTTATTTGAAATAATGAAATAATATCGGTAGATATTAGGTGATAGTATGCACAGGACTGGCACAATGCATATGAGTAGGCAAAGTGAACAAATACGATCACGCGTACGCCCTGCAAAAATATCGATGCACTACCTATTATGATAGATGACTGGTCTGAAAATTTTTAAAAGATTATTTTAATTACATGCATTATGAAGAACAAACCAACAGTTTTATTAGTTAGAGATGACTATATATTTCAAAAAAATACTTTTATTTATATTTATCTCAAACATATGAAAATCTTCTCGACAAATAAAGTAAACATTTTTTGTTATAGAATTTGTCAAGATACTACTTTCTTTTCTTATCGACTATATATATATTGTCGAGATTTTGCGATGTCATAGATGTTATTTTAATATTTGTTTGTTTATGACGAGCATAAAAAGTTATATAGCTTCTATGTAATTAATCAAAAAAATATGTATTTTTCAAATTAAACTTTTTAAATTTATTCTGAATATTTGACATAGTATGATATTATACTTATAATCATATTAATAATTGTTGTTGCTCTTTGTTTATGTTTATCAACATTTTTGACTCAATCATTTATTTGATTTTTGTTCAAAACTTAAATTATATAATAATAGTATTACTCGATATGCTATTGTAAATTATCATTATTACTAACATTGATATAGATACTAGTGAACTGATTATTAAACAATAATAAATGCCATTTTGTTTCGACTATTAAACTTTGATGAACTACAATTAACTTTTGAACAAATAGATTTAGCATAATATTATCCAACTTGTAAATTATAGTTCTCTCTCAAACTGTAATTTTAATCTTGTTGTCTTGTATACTTTTTAAAACCACTTCTTGAATATTCCTATCATGGGATTCAATGATAAGTTTTATAGATAATTAAAAAGAAACGAAATTTAATAAACATTCATTTATTTGATCATAAAGGTTCTTTTTATTTATAATTTCTAATATTTTCTTATATGAACAATAATTTCAAATCAAATACTAAGAATAATATATCACACTTGGTCGAAAACGATTACTATACATTTATAAAAACACAAAACATACAATATATATGTATATATATATAAATATGAGTATATTTAAAACGCAAGAATAAGAAAGAGATAGAGAGAGAAAATGTGTGAAACAATCACCGGTATCATATGAAATCAAATAATTAATATATATATATTCAATTTATTGTAGGTATTTCAATACGAATGAAATTATCTTTCAGAAAATTCACACGTAAACGAGTATAATCATATGTATGATCTCGTGGTAAACGACATATACGTGATGTCGATCGTATAATTATTTTATTTTCTGATTGTTCTTCATATAGATTTTTCTCTTGTTGTTCGATAAAAATTTTTAATATATTTAATTTTGGATCAGATTGTACACGTACTTCATCCATCAATGTTTCAAATGATAAACGAAGATGATAAATAAGTATAGGTGGATTATCACTAGTAAATGAATATTGTCCATCGTACATATTCAATAGTGAACTTTTATTCAATGTATTAAAACGATTTATAATGTCACTTACACTTTTTGTATCGGAATGTTGTTGAGATGGTGTTAACTCACCAACATGTATTACAGTTCGATTATTTTCTAGCTGTTCAATTCGATGTAAAGTATTATGTAGTGGTCGATTATTGATTGATGCATATGAATTAATCATTCCCTCTTGTTCCAAACCTATATGCAAAAAATCGAATTATGAAAGGAATATTAATAAAAAGAAAAGAAAATCCACACCATGCTGAAAAATAAAACAAGTATACACACACACCATGCTTGATAAAAGATGATATTTAAAAAGAATAAAATTCTTACTGACCCAATCAACAATTGATTTGAGTGGACTGAATAGTGCTGAAAAGACACTCGAATGTGAGCAAACATACAAGAATAACAAACGAGACATAGAAGATTATTTCAAGTTACTACTTGCTTGTTTATTCAACACATCGATATCGGATTTAAATGGATTCAGGGTAAAAAATAGACGATTGTTTATAGATCTTTTCAAGGCAATTTTCAATAGTATTTATTTAGTAAGAGAATGACGATGAGAACTTTGAATAGAAATGTTAGGGTTTCTGTTCCCAAAGAAACAGAAACATCTTTGGCAGAGTTGTCAAATTTCTAGAAACGAAATTCGAGACTGACATTTTCACCTATGTGTAAAATGAGGACAACTCTTTCTGTAATAGTAGAAAGTACACGAGAATATTCATAGAATCAATTAAAACTTGATAAACAACGATCATCAGATTCTCTTTATTATTTCGGTCAATATTTTATACCCGTTGTCGATTAAATATTAATAGAGTAGAATAATAATCATTATCAGTTTTATTGATCTGTGAAAGGATGCTGATCGACATTAAGATTAATTAATTAACTTTATATAAAATATTATGCTAACAAAAAAAATCGAATAAAATTCGAGTTTAGTATGAGAATAAATAATAATTTATTCAGTGAAAATTTATCTAAGAAGTATATTAAATACACTAAAAATAGAATCGATAGAGATTCACTTTTTAAGTTCAAAAAATATTTTTCTATAGTTTAATAATCTGTAAAAATACCATTTATTGTTCAGATTCATCTATAAAGCTAAACGCTGTATGATTCTAATATTCTGTGAAAGTATTACATGCATTGATCTATTGCAAAATAGTTAGTTCTACTACTTTTAATGGTAATTAAAAATTTACCACTATTACGTCATGATTTGATATGTCAAAAAATTGACCTATACTGAAAATATGTTTTTAAATATAAAAAAAGAAACGATTTCTATGCAGAAGATTGATTAGAATGATTTAAATATATTAATCTCTTTTAATAGATAAAATACTATGCTTATTTATATTTTCAGTTTTTCTTAACTAATTTTATTGAAAACTTAATTTTTCTTTTCTATGAAATTGTTACCTCCTGAATCATTTTTTGTTGATGTTAATTTTGGATTAACTGAAGATGGAGAAATATTCATTTCTTTTTGTTCAATATGTCTCTTCTTTTTAATTTCTTGCCATGCCCATAAATGATATTTTCCTTCAACAATTAATTCTCCATCTTCTGTTAAATAAGCAACAATTGTTTCATCATCAACAACATCTGGTACAAATAATTCAGTTTTTAATTCATGTTTACTATAATGTCCACGTTTATCTGTTGGTTCAATTGTATGACAATGTATTAAAATTTTTGGTCCTTCTAATTGTACACTGATATCTGATGTATCATATGTTTTACCAATTGGTATACGCATTTCATATAGATTTGTTTCATTATCATCAGATGATGTCTCATTATTTATTTGATTATGAATAATTTTATTAATTTTTTTTGGTGAAAAATCCTCGGTTGTACTTTCTACGAATGAATTTGAAGGTGCCAATAATACTGATGAATGTGACATATTTGATTCGATTCTAGGATGATAACTATATGAACGTGTTTCATCTAATGATTCACATGATGAACTTAGTGATGGTTCACGTCGTCGATGAACAAGAGGTCGAACAACAATACGACGTGATGATTCACGTTTAATTGGATGTTGTCGACGAAGCTTACAAGAACCTCGATTATCAGAATAATCAATCGATGATGGAGATAAATCATACATAAAACTATTTCCTGTTAATGATGTATTACTATTAGATGTAATAGGTTGCTGAAAAACATCAAGATTCAATTAGTTTCCTTTTAGTTAGAAAAATATTACTTGTAAATAAGTTTTATACTTTGGTTGATAATGTTGATGTCCAATATTATTTTTTGTAGATCTTTGTGGATAAGTATGTTTTATAAGAGAAGGTGGTGGTAGAGGTGGAGGTATATATCTGAGATGATCTATGGAATGTGATCGTGGGTAATTAAGACCGGATGATGGTGAAGGTTGTGATCGATTATTATATCCATGACCATGTATTTCAAGTGATGGAAGAATAGTTACTGGATTTGATGATGGTGATGAAACAAAATCAAGTGATCGACTAGCTAAACGATTGAGATTCGATGATGTTATACGTGCTTGTGCTTGTAATTGTGCTACATGTTGTTGTTGCTGTTCGATACGACGATATTGACGATCCAATGCAAATAATTCTTCTACAGATAAACCTAGTGGTCGTTGTGTAGATGACTGAGAAGAAGTGACCAACATCTTGTTCTTTCTAAAGTAAAATTTGTTCTTCGTATGTTCGAATCATATAAAGAATGAAACGAAATGAAAAAAAAAAGAATAACACTCATATTCTCTCTCTCTCTTTCGCTCTCTCTCTTTTCCTTTGTCCTTTTACTAAACAAATGATCGAAACTCACCCAACGAAAAGGATAGAGAACAGAAAAACAGAACAATTGATGTGTTCGAAGTAAGAATACGACGAGGAGAGAAAAAAATGAAGAATCGTCATCTCTCTTCGGACCGATTGTATTCATTGTGCTCTCCTCTCTATGCTTTCTAATTACTACTCCATCAAAAAACGACGAGAGTGTGAGAGAGAGAGAGAAAGACATGCTCTTGCAAATCGATCCAATGGCACACGTTCGTATTTCTTCCGCGCGAAGAACAGTTGTGAATACATACAAGATGACGAATTCTCTCTCTCTATATATATATTTATATACTCATTGCATAAACACATATATGACAGCAATACGATATTGCAAAGACGCCTACATACACGTGTGTCCAACAGGCAGAAAGAGGAAAACCATGATAATGACATTCACATACTAAATATAGAATAATAGATATTGTCAAAAGGAAACCTCATTTTATGCTTCTCTGGAGTATCGTTTTTGTATGAATACCAATAGAACAATTCATTTACATCTATTGTATAGTTATTTTCTTTAAAGCATTTGTGACAAATATATATTTACTTATTTCACATATCGTCATTAATTCAAGTAGAAAATAATATAAATGAATGTTTTTTTAGAATAAAAAAACTCAAGAATAAATAGGTTAAGCACAACACAATATGTTACATGATAACACAAAAACAGATTCAATTAACTCAATAAATGCATCATGTGATATACTAGTCTATCGAATACACCCATGGAGCACAAACATATTTGTATATAAAAAAGAAACCTTGAATCAACCATAGCAGAGTGAGATCGACTTCAATTATAATAAAAACAAATGTTATGATTATTATTCTCAGTATTTTAAGATTAGTATAATTATCAATCGAAAATATTACTTCTATAATGAGATTATGATTGAAAATCAATGTTTACCTTGAATAAAGAAAGAAAATATGATTTTTATTTTATATATTCATATATGCATTACTGTGTAAGTTCTTTATTTAAAAAAAAAAGAAAGAAAATGAGAGAATATTGATAGGGTTTTAAATAGCAGTTTCTTGTTCGCCTGCTTTAGTACTTTCTATAGAATCTTCGTCGCTTGTATTTTTATGATCATCTTGATATTGTTCAATTATTCTAGACAAAAAACAAATAGAGTAATAATTAAAAAAAAAAGAAAATGTCTATTGTAAATAATTTTATACTTAGATTTTTTTGATACATCATTTGTATTATCTGATGTATCAGAATCACTTCTTGAATGAGATCGTTTACGAATACGAGTGGATAAATTGTCCGTAGGTGAGGTATCAGAAGTATTTAGATTTGTTTTAATCTAAAAAGAACAATATTTATAAATAATAAGATTTCGAAGGTTATACAGGTGAAGTGACATTTGATGATGATGCTGATGATGACGACGGTGTAGTTTGTTGTCGTTCGATTATTTGTATACGTGATTCTAATTCTTTACATAAATTAGTACACTCATTTGTTGAAGACTAAATAATTTCAAAAAAAGAAAATGAAAAATTTGTATTTTTTAATGAAAATAATTCACTTTGATAATGAATACTCGTAATTGAGATTCATCTTGTGCACCAAATCGTACTGATCGATCTGTTGCTCGTTCAATAGTCATTTTTGGAAATATTGGTGAATTGAGAATAACACGAAATGATTTGTCAAGTCTCATGACTAAAAAACAAAATAAAAATCGTTTTTTTAAGTTTAACTGAAAGTAAAAGTTTCATTTATTTATTATAGATATGTATACTGCAAACTGATCGTATCAAAAGGGAACTAAAACTATAAAGAACATCCTTTGATCTAATTGTTGTTCATTTTATGATGTGTTTTTACGGACTATTTAGCGTCTTCGTTTATTCGTGTATATTTGCACTGGAAAACGATTTATGAATCGAACCATTTAGGAAACAGCTGACTTTAATGCATTGAAGTAACATAAAGTTGGTAGAGTCAATTAAAATCAGAGTGTTATATCTAACAAATAATTATTGATTCTAAAGTATAGAAATCAAGATGAGACTAGTAGAATGACTGTAACTTTATTCGTATAAATATATTATATATAATTATACAGTGTTCATCGTTTCATAGAGATAAAATTAATTCAGATTCTGATTTGAATTGTACTATTAATATTCTCAATGTACTGTTTGGCTATTTCTATTGATTACAGTTCTATTTGTTTTTCAACTCCTAATTACGATCTGTATCCACTAAAATGTTCGTATCTATTGAAGTATCACGTACATAATCATGAAGAAAAAATCACCAAAAAACTGAAAATCTATTATTTCGAATATAAAATTTGTGTCTCATTAATCTTTGTGATTCTATTTGAAATAAATAACTGACTCAATCGTGCTTGTAATTTATTCCAATCCGATGGATCATGACATTCATTTATTTTCAAAATACCATAGCCACGTTCAACAAATTGTTGTTGTTCAGGACTATACATATATAATTTTCCGGCCATCTATATATACATATATATTTCAATAATAGATTTGTTTTTAAAATAAGAATTCAAATTTTTCAAACCTGAAATTTTGTTACTTCATGTTCTTCACCGGTTGATGTATCACCTTGAATATTAGCTGCTGGATGTGTTGATGCTCGTTTAGCTTCATATTCAGCAGCTGTTTCAAATAATGACGGTGTTGTTTTATTATTTTCATCTTCATCATTATCATCATCTTCTTTATCATCATCATTATCATCTTCTTCTTTCTCCTCTTTTTCTGCCAATAAAGTTGATTTTGCATCATTTGTTGCACCAAATAGTTGTTTACTAGAAAGAATAAATCATTAAATAACTAAAAACTTTTATATATATTTTATACTTCGAACTAAGTGGAGCAAGTGATGCAGCTAAGGATGTTGATGATGAACCAAATCCTCCATTGTTTGCTGATGATATTTTTGAAACGGTGTTTGCAAAATAGCTGGTCGTCGTTGTTGTTGATGGTGATGGAGAATTATCTCCATTTGAAGATAATTGACGAAAATTACTGAAACTTGATCCATTTTGTTTAAATTGTCCAAATAAACGGATAGGTGTTGATGTATTTATATTATTAGGTTCATTTTCAGTTTTATCATCATTTGTAGAAACAGTTTCAGCTAAAATAAAAGAAAGGTCTTTATTTTATATAAGTTAAATTTAAAATTCAACTAACTGTTATTGGACATTTTATTCTGTGATGCGATATAAGCCAGTAAGAATGTTTTAATTTTAATCTTTAGACAACTGATGAATGCATGAATATGATTAGGTCTGATTTCTAAACCAATCAAATGGGGTTTTCAAATTTGTTTTCTACTGACATCTAGATCAAAAATGAAGTCTATTACTAAGTATTCTATAGACTAAAGAATAGAGGTATGGTGAAAATGAAAGAAATGATTCTTTTTTTACGAATATTATTTCGTTAAGACTAATAATGGCTTATCGTCCAAATGATGGATATAATTTATCATTAAAAGGAAATTCAGTTCAACCATCAGGAAATAGTTCATCACGTTCAACTAGTGCAAGAAGTCATTCTCAAGCAAAACAACCCACAACATCAGCAAGACCAGGTAATTACAATGAATAAAATCTAGATAATTATTATATATATGCTGATTTTAAGGAAGTGGTAAAGAACATCGAATAAATTCGAATATAAGTAGTGCTCGACAAAGGTAATTTTATTTTCATTGAATATCTTGTAAAAAAAATTTACTTTTATTTCAATTTTAGACGCAATAGTAATCATGGTCAAAGACCTGCCTGGCTTACATCACCGACACCTGATGCTAAACAAGTAGGAAACTTAATCATTGTAATTTTTTAGCTAAATTTTCTATTTATGAAAGATTGCTTTTATATATTTAAATGTCAGAAAACAAAATTTTCTCATATTTTAGTCTCCATTAATATCATCCAATGCATTTCGTGGGTCAAGTCCACAGCATGATGATGTCGATGCATTTTTTACTGATCGAGAACAACAGCAACAACAACATCGACAATCATTTCAACAAAAACCTAATGATGATGACTGGGATGATACACATCGTTGGATTGATCAACTTCATCATATAGATTCTTCATTTACTCCACAACAACAGCAACAACAACAACAACAACACAGTCGTGGTGTAGGTCCTGTAGGTATTTCACGTGATAGTCTTAATGGAGGAACAAATCTTCTTCAATCAAGTCATAATCGACGTGGACAACATATGCCAGCATCTCAGATGGCTGGTATATCTCAAGCAACACCAATTGAAGTTGATTTAAAAGCTAAAATGGCTTCAATAACTATTCAACGTTGGTATCGAAAAATTCAAATGAGACGTAAAATGGCTGAAGCAGCATTGAAAAGGTTTGTTAAGAATTTGAATTAATCTATTTGAAATATTATTACTATTTTCATTATTAAAGAGTATTAGAACAAAAGAAAGTTGAACATTATGCATCAATGGAACGAACAAAAGAATTAGAAAAATTATCTTTACTAGAACAAAAAAGAGCTCGAGATGATAAACAACGTCAAGCACGATTAACAACTCTTAAAGTAATATTTTAATACTTTTTAATATATTAACATGATTTTATCCTACAGGAAACACAACAACAACAGCAACAACTACAACAACAACAACGAAAAAAATTACAATATGAAAATCATAATAAACTCGATGAACGTCGTCCATCAACACCTAATCATCGACCATCATCAGCTAGACAACGAACAAATCATGGTCCATCGCCACTTCCACCTTCACCACATATTGATGATGTATGAATCCTTTCTTTTTCTATTCGAATTCAATTAACGTTTGTTTTTAAATAGAGAGTCACATCTGATAGTTCAATTACATCCAAAGTAACATTAACTGATGTTTATGAAACATTAAGAAAATTAGAAGAAGTCGAACAATTTCCTGTACAATCTTCACCTGAAAACGATTCCGGTATGATTGAATAATCGATAAAAATAAGAGAAAAGTGGAAATATTTTCTTATTGCATCTGCTTAATTTAGCTTATTTGATTGATTCATCAACACCTCCACCTATTGCCAATGAAGTACCATCTCAACCTCCAAGTCGTGTTGATTCTATTTTATCTTATTTGGATGAAGCGAATCATAATGATATTACTCTTGAAAGTGTTCGATCTCAAAAATCGACCGCACCTTCTACAGTTCGATTTACAACTCCACCTCAATCATCTCGACAACATCAACAACAACAACAACCAAAAAAATTAGCACAATCAGTCGCTGTACCACAAGTTCGAGCGTCACCATCAGTCGATCAACAAATAAAGCATCAAAATAAAGTAAATCAAAAATAATTTTAAATAAAAACCTATAACTTAATACATTTCAGGTAACAACACCACATAAGTCCTTAGCAGTTACTGTACAACCAAGAAAATCACCAGATGAAGAATTTCAATATGATGATAATGATGATCTTGATCATGAAGCAACACGTACAGCACAAGATGTAACAGAAACAGTTCTACAATTAAGAATGGATAATGAAGAAAAACAACGACAATTGATGATTTCTCAGCAAAGATTGGTATATTTATCTTTACGTAATAAGACAATCAAATAATTTATTTTATATTTAGAACCAACAACGTGAATTAAATATTCGACATGCAAAAGAATCTGAACGTGAATTAGAACATCGTTTACAATTACAAAAAGATGATTATGAAAGCACCATTCAACGTCATTTATCATTTATTGATCAGGTTCTTATTTTTTTCTTAATCGTATTTATTTGACCTATTCGAGAGAAACTACTGTAGACTAAATTTAATCTCATTGACTGTAATACGTTGTAGTCAACTGTCTATCTTCTATTCATGATAATTTCTTATTTGTTTTTTTCTCTAGTTAATTGATGATAAAAAGAAATTATCCGAGCGCTGTGAACGTTTAGTTACTGAATTAAAAACTATTGATAAAAAATCTAGTGATCGTTTAAAAAATATGGAAGAATCACATCGTATTGAATTACAAAAATTAAAAGATGTTCATGAAGCAGCAGAAAAATTACGACGTGAACGTTGGATTGACGAAAAAACAAAAAAAATTAAAGAATTAACTGTTCGTGGTTTAGAACCTGAAATACAAAAATTAATTGGTAAACATAAAGCTGAATTAGCTAAAATGAAAACAGTTCATGAAGCTGAATTATTAGCTGCTGATGAACGTGCAGCTCAACGTTATGTTCGTATGACAGAAGATTTACGTGATCAATTAGAACGTGAAAAAGAATCAGCTATTGCTCGTGAACGTGATTCAGCACGAGAAAAATATGAGAAAGCTATACGTGATGAAGAAAAATCATTTGTTGAACAACGTCGAAGACTTTATACAGAAATCGAAGATGAAAAAAATCGACAAGCAGAATTAGCAACTAGACAACGTGCTGATCTTGATAAGTAAATTATTTTCTTCTATTGAGATTTAAATTGATATTGTTTTTATTTCTAGACTTCGACGTGATATTGAAGAAAATCATCGAACAGCTGCTGATGCTGCTAAACGTGAATATGAAGCTATACGTTTAGAAGCAGAACGACGACATGCAAGTGAAATACATGAATTAAAAGAAAAATTAGCATTAGAAAAACAAAGTTGGGAAGAAAATTATATGAAAAAACAAGAAACATCGTTAGCTACGAAAGAACGTGAATTAAGAGAACAAATGAGACGTGAACGTGATAGAGAAATTGAAAAAATTATTTCACAATTCGACTCAGATACATCAATGACTAAAGAAGAAGCTGAACGTACAGCAGAAAATCGTGTCAAGTAAAATAATTTCTCCGTTCTTTCTTTTTTTTGAAAATATATTTCGATTTATTTAGACGTATTCGAGATAAATATGAAGCAGAATTTCGAGAACTTGAACATTCAGAAAAACAAACAAAAGAACGATATAATCAAATGAAAGCACAATTAACAGAAACTGATGGTAGATACATTTTTCTAATTAAATCTAATAAAAATTAAGAATTATTTCTAGGTGAAAATGAACGATTACAAGTTATACTTAGACAAAAAGAAACAGAAATTAATGATATTAAAAAGGTAAAAAGAAAGGAGATTCATCGATTATTTTTATTTTCAATGGATTGACACACGATTTGTATTGTATAGCTTTATTATTTGAGTCTTTAGTACATTGTTTAAATAAGAATCATGCTGGTACTAAGAGGATATTTGATAAATAACATCATAGATATGAACTAAGTTGAAACAATTTCATTTCTAAAATGTCGGTTAAGAAAAATCTTTATCATTCGTTTGAGTGCAACTGTATTAAATACTATTACAATATTACTATTCAATCTAATTTACCACATTTGTATACAAGATCGACCGGTAGAACATTCATGCTATACTTCGAGAATCATTTGAAGTATACAACTATTCACAGAATAAATGATTTCGGTAGACTATTAAGAGATAGACACTCATATGATAAGATAGTTTAAGTTATATAACCTCTAAATTCGTACTGAACAAGAATGATAATGAAATATCTCATAAGCCATTAATATAACGTTAAAAATTTAACAAATAATTCGAAACTTGTTCAATCATATATAGTTCAATATTCAAAATTTTCAATTTTTTACTCTTAATATATTTATTAGATAACTGAAACATTACAAAAAGAACGTGAACGTTTATCGGATATAATTCGACAAGAATTTGCTGATCGACTTGTATTAACTGAAGAAGAAAATCGTCGTATTAAAGGTGATATGGCAGAATTACGTGCTCGACAACAAATAGAATTGGATAAGAAAAAAGAAGAGATTGATTTATTACAAAGAGATAAAGAAAAAGAATTGGAAACTGTACATGAAAAGTAAATTGATATTTAATCTATTACATATTTATGTTATTTCTTTCGTTTTATTTTAAGAATTAAACAAGCAATTAGTAAAAAAGATGAACAAGTACAAACATTACGTACTCAATTTGATGCAGCAGTTAAACGAGCTGATCATCTTGAAGGTTTATTAGCACAACAAAGAAAATTAATTGCTACGACACCTTCTAATAGCAATAATACACCGAAAAAGACACAACCATCCTAATATATTTATATAATGTAAACATAGGCAGATATCTTAAAAAATACTTTTTTTTGTATGTTGTTATTCGTAACAGAAATTAAAAGTTTTGGATTTTAAAGAATATATTAGTAGTCCTCATATTAAATGAATATCTATGAATCTATAAGAAGAATTTTTACTTTTAGAAAGTATAATTAAGAAGATCTGTAAATATTTTAATTCAGTTTATTTTTAAGATACAAAACAATTTTTAAAAAACAAGTATGACAAAATCTATCAAGTTTATTATTACATATTGAAATATTTTGGACTCATTTAATTATAAACGAAATAAGTTTTGTATGTGTATGTGTGGAACTATATTAGTATACAATCAGTCTTCGTACTGAGATTTCCTAATGTTCATGTTTTCAAGGGTAGCTTTCCAATTTAGTCCCAACTTATACATCAATATTCAATCAGTTGATGAAATTTTTACTGTTGCTAGTGATTTCCTCAGAGACAATATATTGATCTAATAGTGCATCTTATATTGTCTGTAAAAATAACAAGAGCATATTGTGCGAAAGTCTTTACATCATCAATAGTGTGTGATTAGATACATATTTAATATGAAAAATCAAGAAAAGCATACCTGGTTATTGTCACGCTTTTAATAAAAGATGTTGGCTGCTTAAAATACATCTTTTCACTAGAAAAATAGAAAAGCTAACGTTTTTCGTTATTGAAATCTAACAGCTATGCTTAATATTGAATAAGTGACGATGTCTGCCATCTGTCACTTTTTTTAGCATGATAGGATGGAAGAAAAGTAAAAGGTGACTAAGAGTGAGTGGTTGTCATCATGGATTGAGTATGCGTGCGACGTGTTAATAATACTCTAGAAAGAAACAATTGTATTTCTCCCTTCTGTTCTCTGTTAGTGTGAACTACATTTTCCAATTGATTAATAGATTTGTCAAACATGTCAGCCTCAGGTATCTATATTTTGGATATGAAAGGCAAAGTAAGTGCAATTTCTCATTGTCAGTATTGGACAATTAATTTATTTCGTTATTCAGGTACTTATATCTCGGAACTATCGTGGTGATATTGAAATGAATGTTATTGAAAAGTTTATGCAAATATTATTAGAAAAAGAAGATGAATCTCAATTATCGCCTATATTTCAGCATGGTGAAGTTGCTTTTGTTTATATAAAATACAATAATCTTTATCGTTAGTCATATTTTTTTCTATTTCCAACAAAAAATTCTGTATATTCTTTATATTTGTAGTTGTATGTACAACAAAGATTAATGCAAATATTGCAATGGTTTTATCATTTCTTTATAAATGTGTTCGAGTATTTTGTGAATATTTTAAAGAACTTGAAGAAGAATCAATTCGAGATAATTTTGTTATTGTTTATGAATTACTTGATGAATTAATGGATTTTGGTTTTCCTCAATCAACTGATTCAAATATTCTTCAAGAATATATTACACAAGAAGGTCATAAAATTGAACAAGTTCGTCCACCACAAGCATTAACAAATCAAGTTAGTTGGCGATCAGATGGAGTCAAATATCGAAAGAATGAAGTTTTTCTTGACGTTATTGAAGCAGTGAATATTTTAGTAAAAATTTAATTTAATTTTTTTACATTAAAAAACTTTTTGGGTTTTTTTTCAATATTAATCTAGGTTAGTTCAAATGGTAATGTTCTTCGTTCAGAAATTAATGGAGTTATTAAAATGCGTGTTTATCTAAGTGGTATGCCTGAATTACGACTTGGACTTAATGATAAAATTCTTTTTGAAACTACTGGACGTATGTTTAATCTCTATATATTTATTTATATTTTAAATTTATATTATTTAGGTACCAAAAATAAAGGTGTTGAATTAGAAGATGTTAAATTTCATCAATGTGTTCGTTTATCTCGTTTTGAAAATGATCGTACTATATCATTTGTTCCACCAGATGGTGAATTTGAATTAATGTCCTATCGACTTAGTACACAAGTAAAAAAAAGAGAAGAATAGTTGTAAAAAATAAGAAGAATGAAGTAATTTTTAGATAAAACCATTGATATGGATTGAATCTGTTACTGAAAAACATGCTCATTCACGTGTTGAATATATGATTAAAGCTAAATCTCAATTTAAACGTCGTTCAACAGCAAATAATGTTGAAATTATTGTTTCTGTTCCATCTGATGCACATAAAGGACAATTTAAATCTACAACAGGTTCAGTTAAATATGTTCCTGAAAAAAATGCTATGGTTTGGTCAATTAAATCATTTCCAGTTACGTGTTTATTTCTATAGAAATATTCAAATATCTGATTGTATATATATATTTAGGGTGGAAAAGAATTTATAATGCGTGCTCATTTTAAATTACCAAGTATTGTTAGTGAAGATCTTGAAGCTAAACCTCCAATTGAAGTTAAATTTGAAATTCCTTATTTTACAACATCAGGAATACAAGTAAATTAATGATTAAATTCATATTTTTGCAAAAGAAATTTTATATATAATATTTCTAGGTTAGATATTTAAAAATTATTGAAAAAAGTGGTTATCAAGCATTACCATGGGTTCGATATATAACAATGAATGGTGATTATCAAATACGTACATAATGATTTGTTTTTGTGTAATTTTTAGTTTTATGAATAATATTTCCTATTGACATTCCTTCATATATAATTGTGATTTGTTGTGAGAATTTTAATGTTTTAAAGAAATGAATAAAAAATACGGACAAGAATAACAATGATCTATATTATATCGAATATCGCAATAAACTTGTATAGACGACTGTATATCTATACATATGTCGTTATTGTTGTTGTTGTTGTCGTTGTTACTGAAAAAAAAGAGAAGAGAGATACAATTCTATTTCCGTCAGAGCTACGATTAATTTTGCGTTAGCTCGTACAGACAATATTCTACTGAATATGATGGGAAAGAAGAAAAAAAAGAAGAAAAACGGCTTCTATCCTGGAGTCGACTGAGAGCTTTAGTATTGACATTGCTGTTTTCTTTTTCTTCTTCGTATTCATCATCATTGGCGTTGTCTTTTGAGGTTAAGCAGTAGTGTATATATATACATATTCAGTGGTGAGTGTATATTAGATATGATTACAGATATTTTATATTCGTTTCTAGTTAAATTAAGAGAAAAATAAATGCCTGCTTCACGAGCTTTATGTGCTCCGCCACGTCATGTTTATGCTGGAGTAATCAGTAATAAAACAACTAAACCAGTCAAATGTACAATTCATTATTCAGCTGGTACAAATAATACAAATGAATCAATTTCTGTTACACTTGACGCTGGTGGTCGTGCTTGTATACCAGAACGTGAATATCAACCATCACCTGATGCAACATTTACTTGTCGTAAAGTTGTTTCACGAATAGAAGTTCATGATAATGATAAAACATATGCACTTGAACAACCATTTAATGGTGTTATATGTCCGGTGACTGAATGGAAATTTGATATACATGATGATCATATTCTTTCAATTAATCCCAGTGTACCGACAACACCAACAAAAACAGAAAATCCTATTACCGCTCAATAATAAGACTAACACAAACAATTTTATAACGAGATAATTTGACGAAAAAACAAAACATTATTCTTTTTTTTTGCATACGAATTAAAATAATAGAAGAATACATTATTTGTTTGTATCACTTTCTATTCGACTAACATATACATTCTGTAGTTTTTATTCGTATAAATTATTTTATTTAAAATTAACTTCTATGATATATTACTATTTAGTTTTTTCAATAATTCAAGTTTATTTTTTTATCAATCTAAATTAATGGTATAGAGTTTGATAAGCTTTTATTAGATAAAAAGATTTGGTTAAATCAGAAATAGTCTTGATGACAAGTTTGTATCTTAGACTATGTTTATCTTCTTGTTGCCGATGACGTCGAATTGGAGTGCCTTTAATTTTGACATAGGAAAGCAAATGATATACATATATATACAAAAAATATAGAATAACTTACTAAAGATAATGATAACAAAAGTAAATGATATCTATGAGGAATGATAGTAACTAAACCTTTGATTAATAATCTATTGATTTCAATAAAAATCAGATAATCTCATTAGACAAATATTATCATCGATCGAAAGATCTAGGGTACCTGAAACTGAAATTGATTTCTTCCTACTACCTGTCACAATTATTATGAATCGAAACAGATGATGGAATGTTAGTTACGTTTCTAAAAGTGTCAGAATCTATTAACGAAAGGTTATGCGTACTTGTTGGATTAGTATATAAAAACAAGAATGATCGTATGATTGATTGATAAATGCCAATATCAAAAAAAAATAGATAGGTGTTACTATATTATCGATAGGATCGAGTAAAAAAAGATTGATTGAGTTCTATATCTTCTCAGAAGTCGTATCGTAAAATAATTGTGAATCATATATGAAAAACTAATCAAGGATAAGTAATATCTATTGCATCAATAATTTTATCTGGAATTATTTAAAAACAAAAGAAATCCTTCGACTAATCCAGTAAATGATTATGAAATCGTAGAAGAGATAATCATTGATGCTTCATATGAGCTGATAAATGTCAATGTAAATACATGGAGAGTGCTATCTCCTAAAATAACATATGTCAATGAACTGAATAATGTTGATCTTAATCTTAAAGGTAGTACCAATAGACTGTGTTAAGCAAACTTTACATTAAAAGTCACGTATTATAATAACTATACAACTACTAAATGTTGAATTTATTTGAGTAAAGGAAGCATTATTATACTTGAATATTGAATTACTGTAACAATATCAAAAATATTCTTATTAAAATGAGTCTATATATATTTATATTATTTAATTGTATGAAATATAAGTCATATACTAGTGATAATGTATTTACAAGTTCATTATCTAGTCGAGGTCAAATATTAATCGATGTGAAAATATTCTATTCATCGTTTGGATCAATGGCACACGAAGATAATGTCAATAATCGATATGATAACCTTGAACATCTCGTATTTGGAATAGAACTATATATATAGCTACATAAATTAAGTTTTATTAAATCTCATTCTTGTTCTACAATCTTATAAATAAAAGAATAGTATTATGATAAAATCATGTAGTACCATCTTTTTTTTTTCAGTAAACAATTAGCAAAGCAATCTTGGAAATATGAAGTAGATCACGAATGAATATAATATTTATTTATTTAGGCAAAAACAATAGGTAATATACTGCTAGAATTAGTGTTCAGATTGTCTAAAATACAGAATTCACCGTTGCTACTTCCTTCAAAATTATGAAATTCTTTTCTTTTAGTTCTTGTTTAATTCATAATCAGTACACGACATATCGTTTGCATGAAATCTAAACAATGATGCTACCAATAGCTTTTACTCCTAATTTCCAGTGTGGTCTATATAAACTTTATATATACAATATATTTTAATCATATTACGTAATTCTCTCTCAGTTTATTTATTTTAATTGAATATAATAATAACTGACGTTTTGAATGCAATGCTTTCTTCAACAGAGTGAAAAGGCTATATATTCGAAATCAAAATAACATATGATTTATTGAAACTTTTCTTCTTCCTTTGTTTTCTTGTTTGGATTATTCCTGTTTAATAATCATATGGACAAAGAAAGTTAATCTTCCAACATACCATTTTTACCCTCTTGTACGCATCAGTAGTAATTGGTAAAATCCAAAGAAGAATAGTATCAATAAATTATATGTTGTTTTAATTTCCAATATACAGCATTTTCTACTTTGTTGAAGTACGCATTACACTTGAGACGTTTGTCATTATTATATTCAATTAAAATGAATAAAGAAAGATATATACCCTGAATATGATTCATACATCCTTTCTGGAAAAAAAACGAAATATTTTTATGTTTAATTTATTTCCCTGAGAAATTCACTCGTAAAACAAAAAAATGATACATCGATTGTTTATATTGACAATTAAACTATGAAAAATACGACTATATTGAACCGGTATTCTTGATTAGTGCCATTATCTGAATATAAACATGTTAATTACTAGTTTTCAAACGTTTGTGAGGTGATGAATGCGTTTGATCTAAAAGAATAATTTGATAAGAACAATAAGATAAATATGAAATTACACAAACCTGAATTAATATTTGAATATGCATGTTTTGCAGGTTTTGCTAAATAGATAAAGAATTAAATTAATATTTATATTATATATTTAATTTTTCTTACGTGATTTAATAAAATCTGATAAACAAAGTGTATTCCATTCAATAATACCATTTCGTTGAATCACACAAAGTAAACGCGGAGAATGTGAATCATGTGGTGCTGAATGTATCAGTTTCGTTTTATTATCTTCGAGTCGATAAAATTCGTTAACTTCTCTAGAAGATTTATTCCATTTCGTTATCATTTGTACACTTAATCTAAATATTAATCAAATAAAAATAAATCAACATCAATTCTTTTTCTACAATACACTTACGCAAAATCTCCTTCATTTGTTAAATTACATTTACTCAAATCAAATTCAATAGGATTTATTGTTTCTGTATCTTTTGTAAAATTCTCCGGTAAAAATCCTTTATGACAATGTTTAGACCAAATACGCATTCCATTTTGTAAATCTTCAGATACAACAAATACAAGAAGTTTTACATTTAATTTATGATACATTGAAGGAATCTAATAAGAAAAAAAATGTTGTTGATTAAGAAAGAAAATATTAAGAGTATAAAATATAATTACTCGAAGTTTCGGCAGTACTTGACGCATTTTTTCGGATACGTCTTTGATACCTTGTACACGACTGATACGTCCATTAGCTTTTTCTGAACTAGAATTAAATTGATCAGATTTATACATATCTCGTTGAGTAGGCTTCACATCTAATGAGAAGAAAAGTCGATTTGACACTAAATCTACAATTAACAGAGAGAATATTTATGTTTTAGCTAATCAATAATTTCAAGTGAATTATTACCTTCATTCATTGTATGTGAATATTCCATGTCAATTTGTAAACTATCATCGTCAGCTTTAATACTGTCTACAGATACATCTATATTAAACGAATAATTTTCATTACTCGATGAATTTTCATTGTTAATATGTAGTATAGCTTGATCTATTTGAATATCTGAAGCTAAATAGAAAATTTTATTATTATTTTTTTATTTATTAAATTATGTTTCCTACCATTGTGAGAAGAAATATCTGAATGTATAGATGAATTATTTACTACAAAAAAATGGATATTATTTGATAAATTGAATCCTTGATGTAATGGATCTTTGAGATCGACAAAAGACAATGTCTCAGGATCATAGTATACTATTTGATATGACTTTGGTGAATTTAAATCAAATGAGTTACATATATATTTGTGGATTTGTTCGAAATTTGTTTGTTTATTAAAGTTTTGAATGGTCAAGGTTTGTTTTCCATATGTAATTTGGAAATTGAATAATCTATTAGATGAATCCATATTGTGTTTAAACTTTTTAGCACAGTGAGGAAAGTAATACTTAACAAATTCATTATATAATGTATAGTCATGAGCAATTTGTAAATTTCCAATGCAGTGAAACCTCCAACCCGAAAGTAAACTTATCAGTAACACGTGTTTAACCATTCTTTTCTTCCTTTTCTGCATAATGACGTCAGGGCAAAACATAAATAATAATAATAAAACCACCAGACATTAAAAATAAAAATAAGCATCCAAATACTATACTAATAAATAATATTGTAGAATCATAACACACTTCATAGAATCTCATTATATAATTTATGAAACATGAAATAGAAAGTTGCATACCATCACAAACGCGACAGACATTGTTATTTTAACATTAACTATTTGTAATTAATTAATTAATTAATAATAATTTGTGTCACAAATCATGGCAGACGTTGACTAGGGACCGTGATGTGAGTTAGAACTATTATAGATTGTGATAGACGTTATCAATTCGTGTTAACTGATGTCACAGTAGCTATTTCGTACTTCATTATTTAACTCACGATATATGATTAATCTTCAAGATCGTTTATCAAAAACTAGTATAAGCATATTCATTGAACAATCTATTAAAATGACTATAATAATTACTAGACAAGATATCGTCTATCTATTGAACATAGGCGTAAACGAATTTTATCAAATTAAGTTTACTTGTATGTTTAAAATTAATGTGTAATCATACAAATGAACTTGATAGACGTTCACATACATATATATATATATATATCGTATGACTTTGATTGGCCATCAACTAAAGGTATTTGAAGACGAAATACATATCTACAACATCAGATGAGAACGATAATAATGAAAAAAAGAGTATAGATTGTGCACTTGAACATACTGAAGGTTTGATTATGTTTGATAAGAAAAGATGTCAATCAATTCTTTGACTCATTATAAACACTAATCAGTATTTTCTAGTATCACGATTTATTGTTAATTATACTACCAATATCAAATTATGATATGAAAATAGTCGTCTAATGTTCATGAACTATTTTCAGTACGAAAATGTCACCTAGATCTAATCAATTAATGGTTATAAATTCAAGTTTAATTTTGTACATTCATATAGTAATATGTTTTTTTTTATGTGAAGTATATTGATTTTTTGAGTTCGAAAAAAAAATGTATTCGTTTGTAAAATGACAATAATTATGAGATTATTTATTAAGAATTTTAAAAGAAAGCAAATAAAAGTAAAAAAAAAAAGATTTTCTTTTGCAATTAAAAAAACGTTAAAAGCGAGGTCCAGGACGTGGTGGAAAACCAGAGGTACCACCCATCATTTGATTATCATCCACAAACATCATAAAGCCTAAATATATATATAAATGAATTTCACAATATAATTATATCAACTAACCTTCAACACCAACAGGAGCACCACCTGGTCCACGAGATGAAGATGACATATTATGTGGAAAACCTGGCATATCTCCTCCTGCACCTCCACGTGCTAAATCACTCATCATAGCCATAAATAATGGAGGTGGCATAAATGCAGCTCCACCAAAATCAGGTCCCTAACATCGTATATATATATATATATACATAAATTAAAATAATAGATTTTATTTAACTTACGCGTGGTACATTTTGATTTTGTTGTTGTTCTTTACTTGGTGCATTTTGTTGTGATGTTTGTTGTTGTTGTTGTCTTGGTTCTTGTGATGGTGGAGCTCCATTAGGACCACCACTAAAAAATGGTAAACCAGCAGCTAACATAAATGGAAATGGTAGAAAATTATCATCTTCATCTTGATCAGTTTCATCATTATCAATACGACGAATTTCTTCATGAACTCGTTGTTCAACGATTGGAGCTAAATGTTTTAAAATAGCAGCAACAATTTTTTCTTCTTCATTATGTGATGTATCTTTTTTAGGTTTTTTCTCATCTTTTCGAGATGATTGTATATCACTAGTTATTGACGTATCATCTGTATTTTTCTTTTTGTTTTTATTCGAATGTTTTTCATGACGTTTACAAGCTTTCTTTCGTAAATCTTCATTTTGTTCTTCATTTACTTTTGGATATACTTGTCGAACATTTTGTGATGATGAACGTTCTTGACTATGATCTTGTTGTAATGGTATTGTTGGACCTTTTTGTGCTTCACCACGAAATACACGTCCTTCTAAAGTTATATTTGGTTTTGATTCTGTTATATTTGGTTCCTGTGATGATTTTTCATTATTATTTGATTTATTAGGTGTATTAATAGATCCATTTTGTGACATGGTTGCATCTAATTTTTTAGAGAAAAAAGTTTTTATTTTGATGATAGTAATAAAATTTCGTATTCAAACCTTGTTTTATTTTTTGTAATGATTGTCTTTCATCTTGAATATAAGATGGTATAGGACGATCAGGATGAATGAGAACTATACGTTGATTATTACCATCGGCAACTTCAACAACATCACCATCATCTATATGATAATAACGTAAAAGATTACGAATATTTTCATCTTCACGTTGTATATCAATCTTTTGTCGTCTTGGAGATGTTGATGATATATTTTGTCGTTGACTTGTTGATAAAGATGGAGTAGGTGATTGAGCTATATTATTTGATGAAATAGGAGTATTTATATGTTGATATGGTGATGAAATATCCCGTTTTTGTTCATTTGGTATTGATAGAGGTGAAGGTTTTTGTTGTTGCTGTTGCTGTTGTTGCTGTGGTTGTTGTTGAAATCGAGGTGATGGTGATGATGGAGAATTATTTTGTTGTGTAAATCGAGGTGATGATGTTGCTGCTGGTGGTGGTTGCTGTTCACGGGGTTTTTGTTGTTCTTTTGATAATGATGCTGAATGTAGGTTTTGTTCTACTGCTTGAGAAATAGATGATGCTAATGATTCATTTATTGTTCGAGATTTTGAATGTAATATTGGTGTTTGCGAACGTGAAGTTGATGTTTGAGATGGTGCACGTGATGTTGATGAGGATTTTTCACTAGTTTGAGAAATATCCTCATCTGGACCTGATGAATCTGTTTGAGGTTTATTATCTTTCTCATTATTTCTCGTATTAGCAATTGTTTTAAAAAAACCTGGTAGAAGAAAATGTGAATCATGTTCATCATCTGACGATGTTATTACTGCTTTTACAAGTGAATCAATTTTATCAGCATCTAACGGTTTTGTACCATTCTATATACATATATATAAATACATTTAGATCATTCAAAAAACTAATCTATACATACTTCAGTAAGATATTTATATGCCATAATGGCATAAGGTCGACCTATGTTCATTTTTTGAAAAAGTTGATCGAAGGCAGCTGGTTGTATTGTTGTTGGTTTATCATTACCATTATCTGTTGAATATAATTCAAAACCAAGTTTAACTAGATCTTGAATAATAGGTGGTAATTGATTTGTTCGAACAACATAATCAATAAGACCAGCCCATGTATCGAGAAATTGATCTAATGTTAGTGTATCACGTTTACCATCAGATAATGGAACTTGATCATGTACATGTTCCCAAAAAGCTTTTGCAGCTCGATTTAATCGTACTTCTAAATCATCACCATCAGATCCTTCTTTACCTGCAGCTGTTGCATGAAACTATTTTCAAAAGAAAAAAAGAAGTTTTTTCTTTCATTTTATATATCTACTTACTAATAAATAAAATTCTACATCTTCCCATGTCACATATTCTTTATTTTCAATATCTATACAACGATAAATGAAATAGTTTTATTAAAAAAGAAAAAAAAGGGAACATACCAAGATTAACATTGAAAAAATATTTTGCTTTTTCAAGTTGAAAATCTGTTAAATGTTGAGCATCATCTTTTTGTATAGGAAAGGCATTATCATTTTTCGAATCAACATTTGTCGGTGAGAGTTTTGTTGATTCTTTCGTTTTTGAATCGGAATTGTTTGATGTTGACTTACGTTTCTTCATGTTATTTAAGGTAGTTGATTCATCTTTTCTATTGTTTTCATTATTGTTTAGTAGACTAGAGGAAACAACTTCCTCTCTTTTAATATTATTAGTACCAATTGAAGTGGAGGACATAGTTGTAGACCTTGATTCCTCCTTTTGCTGACTTTTTTTAATTGTTTTTTCATTATTCTTTTTCTTTGTATTGTTATCTGATGACTTTTTTGATGTTGGAGACATTCGATCGGACTTTTTATTTTCATTAATAGATTGAAATGATGATAACGTATCTGTTTTTCCAATTTGAACTGAATCATTAACCTTTTTTGTGGTCTTCTCACCTTGATAACCATCCATTGATGATAATTGAGACCTTTTTATTTCTTCATCCTCATCGTTCTTCTTTTGTTCATTATTATAAATATTTTTACTTACATTACTATCCGTATGAATAGAATATCTATCAGAAATTGTAGCCATTATTAATATTGGTAATAAATATGATATATGTCCTTGATATCACCTTGTTTTCTATGTTTATTACCCTCGTAAGTAACTGTAAAGGTATGTGATGAGTGAAGAAATGTGGTAATAAAGCTAGAGCATTGGAACGATGAATTATCAAAAGAGACACTTACCTTCAAGTCTCATATAGCGAAGCAAAAAAAAAAGAAGCCGTTGTTACGTACGATTGTATAGAGGTTATGCATCATTGCTTTTTTTCTCCTTCTCTTTTCTTTCCTTCGATTATTCAAACATGCACATATGTATTCAAGGATACATGCCATCTGTAAGTTTTGTTCTTGACTTGAAATATTTATTTACAAAAAAAAATGAAATAAAATGATATATATATATATGTATATAACGTATGACAAAATGAACAAATTAAAAATAGAAATAAAGTAAAACATAAAGTTTATCATTATCGTCGCATATACACAAGACTTAATAGAAGAGCACCACCAATAGCTGTTGCTACTACTCCCATATAAGCCATTGATTTCCATGACTGTTCATTTGAATGTATATCAGATGATAATCTAACAATATTGTCATTATTATTGACAAAAACTTCTTCATTCACATTTTCATTTATCGTCTTACATTGATTATTAGATAATAATGATGACGACGACGAAGAAGAAGAAGAAAGAGATGATGACTGGGAGGAAGTCTAAAATAAATAACATTCTATGAAGTAAAACTTTTTTAGATTGTATATCAACTTACTGATTGTATTTGTTGTGCAAGAAAAAACTGAACAATATTTTCATATTTCAAGTGTCGAGCAATATCAAGAGCTGTTAGTCCATTATTTGTTGTAGCTTTTAAATCAGCACCAGAACGTATTAAAGCTTCAACAGAACCTAAATGACCATGTTGTGTTGCTAATATCAAAGGACACCATCCTTTTGCATCACATCGATCAATTTTTGCACCATATTCAACTAATAAATATATTAATGATGGTGAACAACCAAAACGAGCAGCTAACATTAAAGGTGTCATAGTTTTTTCATCTGTTAATTCCGATGATGGTTCAATTTGTGCACCTTGTTCAAGTAATAATCGACAAATTGCAAGTTGTTCTTCATTACCATTTGTTGTTGCACTTTTTGAATGAGATGACATACAACATGCCATTAATGGAGTCATTTGTTCTAAACTTTTGCTATTAACATCAGCACCAAGTTCCAAGATAAAAAATGATACAAGCGATAAATGACATGCATAAGCAGCATGTATTAAGGCTGTCCAACCGCCAAATTTAAAACAACGTTCAATAGGTATTTGACATGATGTATGACAATAAATTTGTTTTAATGTATCAATATCACATATGTCAATAGCAGTTTTAATACGTTGTTCAATTGAATCTTCTTTATTTGTTGTTGATGATGATGATGATGAACGATGTAATAAAGATTCAGATAATTTATTCGCTAAAATACGTGAACGAGCACGTCGAGCATCACGTTCTTCTTCATTATCGTCATCGTCATCATTATTTTGTTTCGAATGATATGGTTGATGATGAAGACCATTCATATGATGAACATGTGTTGGTGGTCGACGTGCCATGCTAGTCAACATTGTTATTATTTGTTTTGTTTTTCTAAGCTAATGATCAAAAAAAAAACTTAACTTTCACAATGTAACTCTAACTCTTTCCCTTTTCTTTTCTTTACTCTGACGTTTAGGTTGACTCATCACTGTCCTTGTTATTGGTAGTCACATGGAAAATTTATCGTGATAGATGTCCCTAGTTGACTTTATAATATAAAACATTTTCAATTAACAACAATAAAGAATTGTCTATTACTATTATGATATATTAATTTTTTGATAAATTATTTTATATGACTGAAATGTTTATTGTATACGTCATCATTAAATATATATGAATCATAGGATTAGAATTACGACAGATTATTCAAAAGAATGTTGTAATGATAAATTGTGTAAGAGAGATGAAATTTGTCCTTCTTTTATATATGTTGATCAAGTATTCTAATGATATAGAATGAAAATTCTCTATCTTCATAAGTGTAAATTTAAATATTTGCTATTACAATTATTCTTAAATAAATACATTTATACTTCTATGTTTTTGTTATTTTTTTACTAATGCATTACAATTGCTTGTCTACCGTTTGTTATAATTATGTATTACAGAAAAAAACTTGTGACATAACAACGCTATGTTACATTAAATAAAAAAAAATTTCATATTTTATATTAGATCTATTCAAAATGTAATGCACAATATTTGCATAACCACATTAAACATACGTGACGTGATCGATAACACTCAAATGCTCGATTTCGATCAATTTTGAAATCATTAGAAAGAAAATAATCTTTCATTATTTTAGAACGAATACAAAAGTTCATATCATAAAATTATAGTTCGAAGGTTTTAGTTGTATCGTACAGAATTTATTGAATATGATAAAAAGAAGTATTTCAAACTCAATGATAGATATCTTTTTCTTATTTAAACTATTAAAATAATGTATATCATAACCACGTGTAATTGTATAAAAAAACGTTTGTTTATCTATTATAAGAATGATCGTGACTAGATAATCTTTAGATCTGATTATATCTTTTATATAGTTATCAAACTGATTTCTTATGTATATGTATATAGTTAAATCCAGGTGTTATTCTATTCTTTTAGATCGCGAAAGAGAGAGAAAGAAAGATGAATATAGATACTTTCTCGAACATTTGAATGAAAACATTTTCACTTTATCAAAACTTAAGTTAAGATTAGACATAATAATGATGCAGAATAAAGTATATCTGTTATTTACACTATTATGTGTTTTTATTATTTGTTTGGCATCAGCTGATGAAACTCCACGTCAAGGTAAATTTAAGTACTAATAGTCAATCATATTAATTAAGTTCTTTCGTTGTTTTGTATAGCTGATTCTGCATTAGATTTAAAAAAAAGTGTATCTACCAAAGACAAAAAAGAATCTCGTGATAGAAAGAATAAACATGATAAAAATGATGCTCGTGAAGATGAAAAATATAATATTCGTGAAAACGATAAATATGAACATGAAGATGAAGATGATGAAGTAGATGATAGTTATTTATCACGATCATCCTTTGATCATGAACGATATTCACCATATGGTTCACGAGAAGGTAATTATCGAACACGTTCACGTCATCCAGTTTCATCACCACAAGCACCACCACAATCATTAACACAATCATTATCACAATTAATTCCATCTCTATTTGAAGCTCCTATGGATGAAAATGAATGGACTCCAAATGGATATGAAAAGTAAATATGCGAAAGATTTTTGTTTCTTTTTTTTTATCGATAATTTTATTCGATGTTTAGTATGTTTGCTGCACCAGTACCATACAATGCACCTGATATTAATGTTATGTCAAACAATGGTCCAACATGCCATTCATTAATTGATGCACACTACCCAATCTTTTCAGATGTATGTGGTGCTGTTCCACAAGCTAAATATTCTTTACCAAATGCATTCGGTCATCGAGAAAAATGGCAAATTTCACAAATTTTAACTGCTTTAATGAGTTCACCAACAGAAGCAACTTGTACTCGATCCTTACGTCTTCTATTATGTCCAATACTTTTTCCACCATGTTCAACACGTCATCAACCTGCACCTGTTCTTCCATGTCAATCATACTGCCGAGCTGTTAAATCTCGATGTTCAATACCAGTCCTTGATACTCTTCCATGTGAAGTACTTCCATATTCATCTGATCTTTGTCCAAGTATAAACTGTTTATCTGATTTTCAATTTTTATATATTTCAATTTTCTATTATAGGTAGTCAACCATTTGCTTCATTTGGTCTTCCAGGAGCTTTTCCTTCCACTAACCAACCATGTATGTTACTCAACGATTATTATATTATCTTTTGAATACATTCTCTCATTTGTTTTTCAGTACCTGTAAATGGTGGCTTTCCAACATCACGAACATCTCCATCGTTACAATCTCTTTTATCTTCACCAGCCTTTCAATCACTTTTAGCTGCACATGGTTTTCAATCAGGAGCAGGAACACAAAATTTTCAAGGAGGATTTCCCGCTCAAACTGCTCAACCTGCACCACCACAACAAAACTTTCAAGCAGCATATGCCGCTCAAAATTACCCAACACCATTCACACCACAAAATTTTCCATCAGCATTCGGACCACAAAATCTTCAATCAGCATATGGAGCTCAAAACTACCCAACAGCATTTACACCACAAAATTTTCCATCAACATTCGGATCACAAAACCTCCAATCACCATTTTCAGCTCAAAATCTTCAATCCACATTGACACCACAAAATCTTCAAGCTGCATTATCGGCACAAGCTGCTCAATCAGTAACAACACCAGCTCCTGTTTTAGCAACGCCAGCTCCTGCTCCAGTAACACCAGCTCCTACACCAGCACCAGCATCTTTCAATCCTTACATGTTTGGAGCACCTGCAACTGCAACTGATAGTTTTAATTCAATGCCTGCTGATTATCAATCTCGTTTATATTCGAATGAATATCGACCATCTCCAAGATATGCACCATACCCACGCTCATCAAGTGAAACACGTCCTACAAGTGAATTACGAGCTTCAACTGAAACACGTACTCCAACTGATCAACGTTCTTCAATGAATACACGTCCTACATCAGGTTCTTCAATGGTTAAAGCCTAGATCTTTTGTTTTTATTGTTCTTTTTTTTAAAAAAAAAACATACCTATTGAATGGTTGTTTTAGTTGTTTTGTTTTAATAAACTTTTCGTTTTTATTAACTTAATCAAATTATTAATTTTGAAACTAGATTCGATAATATGTAGATTTAGTATAATTCATTATAATGAGTTTTTGGATAAAGATACATAGATAGAAACAGAAATTTAACATTTCTTTTCTTCATTTATACATTTAATAAAAATTATTGGCAAAAAAATAAATCATTTAAAATATAATGAATAAGTAAGTTTTAAGTAAAAGTTTATGATTCAACTTGAATAGTATGTTAGATTTAATGATTCAATGTGACTACCGTAACCACTGTTCACGGTCAATAGCTAATTTAAAAAAAAATTTTGTGTCCGTGACCATAACCGCGACCAAATTTTAGTCATGGCCAAGCAAGACAAACTATATGTACGACATTATTTCATTCAAAAAAAAAGAAAAAAAATGGCAATAAATCTTATTGTAATCAGTTTTTACAATTAGAATGTCGATATCTCATATGATTTCAGGTTTTTTATGATAATCTTTAGTGATCTACTGTTTGAAAAGAAATAGATGATCATTTTTGTAAGAGATACAAGCATATTATATGAATGAAAAATAAGTAAAAGAGATCTCAATAGTGAATTTTTTATTTTTGTAAATATTGAAATAAATATAAGAATAAATATGCAATCATTAAGTATCTAGTTTATCAATCTAAGAAATTGCAGTTAAATTAATTAATTTACAAGAATTCTTTATAAATGATATTAAATTAATAAGTATTGACAAAATATGAATAAAGATATCTTTTTTGTTTGTTTTACCAACATTGATTATCTATCATATACATACGAATAGTATTGCTTTGTGAATATCCGTTAACAGCAAAAATCCTTAACTACTACATATATGAAATATATAGAAACTTCACAAAATAACGATCTACATTATCATCATATTTTCTTTTACTGTTCGTATTTTTGTCAAATAAACAACAAAAGTTATGTAAATTCAAATAAAAACTTATTTTACTTTATACTAATTGTATAAATTGCTCTCAAAATCTTCGGCATACAAAAATCAGATTGGTTAATAAGTATAAGACAAGATATTTAATTATTTAAAATTTTTTTTTTCGATTGATATATTTATAAATCTATATATAAAAAAACAAAAATACAATAAGTGAAAACGTTTAAAACCGGTTGAAAAGATTCAGTTAGTTATTGTTCATCAAATGAAAAAAAATGAATGTTCTGATTCGTCATTGATTATTCATCATTATTCGTAGACATTCTTGGTGCTTTGATAATTGGTAATCTATGAAAAGTATAAAAAGAATATAGATATTTAGTAAAAATAATATGAAACATTATATACCCAAGAGAATAATCACATTCTGCACCTTCATACATTCGCTTTTGTCCACAGTTATTTTCAGATCGATTTTGTTCGTTTAACATAGCCGATTGTTCGATAGTACTTGAATTTTCGATGTTTGAAACCTGTCGAAAAGTATTGTTAGTTGTAGGTTGAGATAATCGATATTGTTGATCTTCAGAAACTTTCATATTTATTCGCGATGCACGATTAAGATTGTTAGGTACTGTATTTGTTTGATTAGGATGAACAGGATGATGCACAGCAACTTTAGTTTGTGTCCTAGATGCTAAAAAACATTTATTAGAAAATAAAACAGATAATTAATAAATATTAAATTACAACCTATAAGTGGATTTGAAAAAAAAATAGGTTGATCTGGTATTGGTATGTTATTACGAAATAAGCGAATACAGAGTCTTGGGTCTTTAAGATTATATTCTTTTATTAGTTTTTGAGGGCCATTACTCGGTATGTTTATTTCTTTGCCTAAAATGAATTTCAATATAAAAAGATTAAATAAAAAAGAACGGTATAAATAATTATTTTTAATAAGTATATGCACATACCTGATGGATATGATTTGAGTTTATAAGCATTTTTCTTTCCCTTTTCCAATTCTAAATCGGAATCGCGTAGTTTCTGCATCTCCAAACCTGGTAATCTAAAAACGTAGTCTGATATATCTCAAATCTATAATTAAAATTCATAAATACTAACTTAATTCTTGTTGGTTTATCATCACATGATCCAATATTACGATGAATGGTATCTACACTTGTAACTACACCTTTATCACCAGTTTCCTTAAACTGATAGAGGCCATAAAAATCGCCATGACCAGATCTTGATATTATATTTATCTTCATAGAAATATTTTCAAGTGGATCATCACTACGCTAAAATATTGAAATTAATATAAAGAGATATGGTTTATTTTTATTATTTATACTAACTATGGTTAGAACTGGAGTTTTATTACGACAATCTTTTAATTGAGTAAATCTGTCTGTTTTATTAGTGTCTTCCGCTTGAAGTGGATGAAGTGCATGAAGTAAACTAATGTTGATGGGTCCATCTAAAGAATATTCATGTTTTTATTTGAATTACATCACAGAAATGATATCTTTACTTCCACGAACTGGTGCTGAAGTTTCATTAGTCGTGCATGAAAATGGCAAGAATTGATTAACAATTGAATTCGAATTTGACAGATTTTGTTTTTTGAACTCTAGTGAATATTCCGTTTGTCCGTCTACAAAAAAAATTTAATAGTAGTAATATGAAAGTTTATAATTTTATCGTACTTGGTAACACACATGAACTTGATGCTATCGGTGGTGTGACTAGAGCAAATATAAATAACAGAATTAAATATTCTTTTTTTTAATGGTCTACCATCATCATTTCTACGATTTAAGTCAGACGACTCTGTTGTAGTTTTACGATTTTTATCGCGACAGGATCGCCCAAGTTGAACTTCTCCTTGATTTTTTTGTCGTCTAATTTCATCAATCGCATCAGGACTTGCGGATGAATGGCCATATACATCTTCATAACACAAATAGATATATTTAAGAAATGTATATAAAATTAAAATTTTTCTTACTTGAACTACTTGCTACTGTCGTTGTTAGATAATTAGTTCGAGTTTGATTTTCTACATTAGTAGTCGGATTTGATTTAGACAATACATTCACACTGACAGTCCCATTTTCTGTATAATAAATGAAAAGCAAATTTTTCAAATTTTATATTTCGTTCAATTAATTAATTAATATCTATATAGAACTTACGATTTATTGGTATCTCTATACTTTGACTGTTATTTTCGGATGAATCATTTAGAAGTGTCTCATCGGTGCTGAGGCGATAGTCGGAATCTAAATAAATTTTTTAAAACAAAATAAATGGATAATATGAATAAATATTACTATTTGATGTTGATATTGGTTGACCTGTTTGTTGATTATTTGTAGTAGCTGTTTTGTTCGATCCTGCTATTCGGTGAAACATTTGTTTCATACGTGCGAGTTCTTCTTCTAGTCTAGCTACAGTTGTCGTAAGTTCTTCAATTTTGTCGTTTTTTTCGTTAAGGGATGTTATAAGTTCGTCCAGCGTTATACCTAAGTAAAAACGAATACAAAGCTTACTATTTTTATACTCTATTTGTATTTACCGATGGAACTTTCCCCAAACGAAATCGATTGATCTACGTAAAGAAATGAAAAAACAACTGACTAAAGATTTTTTTTTACTTATGATATATTTACTGTCAAGTGGATATGTAGGACTATTTGGCAAATGTGATTCCGTACCATGGTCACTTGGAGGATGAGACGGGTAATTGCTAACCATATTTGGAGATGATATATCCAATTCAATCCATTGATCTACGTAAAGAAATGAAAAAACAACTAAATAAAAATTCTTTTTTTCTTATGATATATTCACTGTTAGATGAATGTGTAGGACTATTTCGCAAAGATGATCCCAAATCATCCACATTTGTTGGGTTAGCCGTGCTTTTGGTAGCATTGTTTGGAGATGGTGTGTCCCGTAATAGTGGATCGTCTAAAAAACATATTATTAGTAACTATTTTATGCAATGTTATACTAACTGTCAAGCTCCCAAATCAGGTCCTCTATACTGCTGCCCATTTTCTCAGATTGTATGTATGATGAAACTATTTTTGTACGTTAACAAAGCCTTCAGTTGAAAATTAAGATAATATTTTGACGCTCTTTTTGTTCTGTTTATATATCAAAAAAAATGTGGAAAAAATTTTTAATTATAGATGATGAAGCCAAGCGTGACTTATCGTCAGTTATTTGGTGCAATATTGTATTTATAATTTAGCATTTTTTGCGACAAACACCACGTGTTTTATTATATTCGCTTCAAATATAATTTCTTTTACTCTCGTTCGCATAATGTATTGTTTATTATACGTACACAATCCTCTCTATATAACTAAACGCATGTGCACTCAACCAGATCTATAATAAGATTCTGTGTATATACACATACTTTAATACAAGTAACGCTCATCCAATGGACTCGCTGACCCATTCCTGAAAGAAAATTTTCTATGATTATCATTAAGAATGATTTTGATTTTGAATACATGCTAACAAAAGGAATCTGAACAGGTTCTATTCATCATAAAATCTTAATCGAACATGGTCCATTTTTAATTTGAGGAATAAACGAGTAGTCGCAGCGGTATATCTCATTTTTTGAAAAAATGACCTAATTCAAAGAGTTTAAAGAGTTGTGATGCCGCATATTCGAGAATTCTCACACTTTAAAAATAATCTTAGCAAAGCAATCTTAATATTCCCGAACAAGCAGGAAAAAAATTTCTGTCAAAAAATGCCGATGAAAATCGTATTAATAATTATACCGAATATATTTGTTTTCTGTATTGGGATTAACTTTATTAGAAAAAAGGTAACTACGAAGGAATATCTCCTATCATATACACTTTCACTTCATCGATCGCTACATTTCTGCAAAATTAAAACATATATGGCCATGCTCAAGTAAAGATAAAGTGACTTTTCTAACAAAAATCATTTTTCGAATGCTAAGAACTGCAGCTGTGAAATATTTGATACAGAACATCAATTAAACAATCATACGAATATTACGAAATTATTATTATTCTAAGTGATCATTTCTTACTGAACAGTGGATAATGATGTACTACATTCTATTTTGATATAGCAATTATCTAAATCGAAATACTCTTCACAAGTTAATATAAAATGAAATTCTAAAAATTGATGATGAATATTAGTGAATATTCTACTTTTAATGACTATGTGAATTATGAAAACTGAATTTCAATTTTTTTAAAAGATAGATGGCAGTAATGAATGTGTAAAATCATTTGAATACTTATATTAATTCATTCGTTTTGGTTCTCCCTCGTCTACATTTCGTAGCGTATCATTAAATGGAACTACTTCACTTTTCTAATTCATTATAATTATATTATAACATATCATATCAGCAGTTTTCTATTCTAGAAAATCATGTAATGAAGGACAAAAATCAATAGAGAAGAAGAGTATGATGTCAAAATTATAGTATCGCTTGTGTACATAATAATAGCATCATGACATTAGTAGAAAAGAATTATGATCAATATTTACTTGGCATGACTAGTAATGTCATGTATTATTTTTATTTAACCTATCAATATTGATAAATTCCGAAACGAACATATACAAAATATCATCAGTTGTGTCGACTATATTACAATGTTACTTTTTACAAAGACAAATTTCTAAGTATAGAAAAAGATAATATTGAAATAGAATACTTCATCTGACTAAAGAGTATCAAGAACATATACATATACATGTATCTCTAGACATCAGATTTATTTTCAACATTTCTAAGATCATGTTCATATGAGATTCAATAATTCTTATTGAATTTATCAATTAATGATGCATGTGATGCACAAACCCTTTCAATAATCATCTGTATCAACATCACAACCTGTTCAAATGTAGGTTGAATGATCAGAAAGTATAACTCATTTACTATTAACTGCTAAACAATCAATTAATTGATCTTTTTTATTCAGCGTATGCCAAGTACATGAGATGAAGTTGTAAATAAAATTACTAATGTTGATCTCAATCTAAATAAATACTGATAGAGAGCTGTACTTTTCATTATTGAAAAGAAGAGACATTATTCAATGAGTTGTCTGTTAATAAAAACTTATTATATACTTATGTGCAAGGTTATATCCTACAGAATCTTAGAAGTAACATGAATAGAATAGTACAAAGACTATAATCAAGTGGTATCGTTATTTAATTCTCATTACTCTTCTGATAAACCTTAGGATTCTAAAAGGTAAAAAGACGATTTAAATAGTTTAATCTTTCACTTCAACAATGAATATGATTGTACGTAAGAAAAAATATCACGATAGAATTTTGGTGTATTTATTATAAATGTAATTAAGCAAAAGGAGTAAGAATAGCACGAGGTAATAAACTTTCAATATAAATTTGTTGTCGAACTAATTGATTTTTATCTCGTATTGTAGCTAATTCAATCATATCATTAAATACTTGTTTAATTTCTTGATAATTAATCAATGGTTGAAGTCTTTCTAATGATACTTGACAATTTTCTAAATAATTATTTTCATCTATATTATCATTAATTATATTTTGTATTAATACTGTTAAACATTCAATAAAACGTTGACATGAATCTAATATATCTTCGTTTTCATCAAACCAATGAACTCGTTTACTACTATTACTAGGTGATGTTAATATATCTGTTCGAGTGTTATCACCAATACCAAAATCATATGGATAAGAATAGTCCATTGGTGGTAATGAAACAACTAAAACTTAATAATTCATTGAATTTTTGATGAAAGAAAAGAAAAGAAAACAAACCTTTTTTACGGTCAATAGATTTTGTTCGTTTTAATAATTTATTCAATGATAATCGCCATTTACTATCTATATGAGATGATTGCGAATCCGAGGAAGAAGAAAGAACAGGTTTCTCAGTATTATTTATCTTATAAGTAAGACTTTGTTGTCTAGCAGGTATTGACCATGTCATCACTGCATCAGTTTCATTATCTTTGACTGACATATGAGGTCGAAGAGGATCATCAGCAAATGGTGATGGTGGTCGAAGAGGATAATTAAATGATCCATAATAACCATAAAATGCTGTTAAATCTATATATAAATAAACTTAATTTTAACTATGACAATGTATCGAAAAACATTTTTCTTATCTATGTTTGAATATATCTTTTTTATTTATAAAACAAATTAATTCGAAAGAAATTATATATTTTTAATACTATAAAATAAAATAAAAAAACGAGGTATACATACCAATTACATCAGGTTCATCGTCATTACCCTTGGTTGGTTTCATTTGTCCTTCGTATATCAGAAGAAATGAAAGAAAAACTGAATGAATATATCTAAATATATATTGACATAGATATTCGATCACAGAATAACAAATGGTTACCTGTCTGTGTAAGATTGATCACGGCTCGATAGACCACCAAATAATAATGATAGTGTCAATGTAAGTGATGAAGGTGAATAGATGTCAAATTTAAAATGATATTTATGTTTCATTCATAGGTAACAAATATAATTCAACGAATAAAATTATTTTGTCTATTGAAACAATAAATAAATACTATATAACATTATTTATTAATTGAAATAGAAACTGATATTTTCTATGATAGCAATATTGACGTCTATACTAGTATTGTAGATTAGAGATATTCGAGTTCTATGTTATAGTAAAGATGAATTTTTTCGAAGAAAGTTATTTGCTTAGTTTTCAAAGATGACATGTGTTAGAATTTGAACTTCTTAGAAATATCGTCTATACATTTATAGTATACTCGCAATGTGTAGAATATTTTGTATATTGGTATGAAAATAAATACATGTTCAAATGAAAAATTTCATCAAAATAGTATAATAGAATTGATCAATGATAACCTATATAGTACACTTGTAACACGTATAGATATTTATCATATAATCTAGAACTAGTGTTCTGTTACTCCAATTGAGTCGTATCAATTATAGTAAAGAATTATTGTTCTTTTTCAAAACAATCCAACAATTCTATGGCATTTGATTATAATAGCGCAAAATCCTACGAAGCTTTTGTAAATAAATAATTTCGAGAACTATTTCCTAATAGAAAAATTGATTTAATCGCATTATCTGTTTAAAACAGCCATTATATTTTTTCATTGTATTGATGTCAAATGCTTTTTATCAATTTTGAGATATTCCTGCAGAGTAAGCAATAACTCTCTCTAAGTTCTATGTGACTCGATCAACTATGGCATTAAAAAGATGCATATGACCTACATTCAAAGGGGAAACAGCTTATTAGGAACCCGGTAATTATTCTAATCAATACTAATCGCTTAAAATCATATCTAATTAAAAATCAGCTGTTTCCTCCCTGATTTAAACAGAGTTTAAGTGAGATGGTAAATTCAATCTACTTTTCATGATCTTCGGTGAATAATGTGGGTTTTCTATTCATAAAAAAATATTGATAGGTAAACAATGAACTGTACAAATAATCTATATATCAATTATTAACCAATGTTATATTTAACTTTTCGTTTTTCTACTTTATTTCTGTTGTAATTTCAATTTATACAGGAACACAACACAATCTGCACAAAAAGAGAATTTAATTAGTGAATAGTTTTAATTGTAGAGAACTGATAGAGATATTTGAAATATAATTTAACTTATTGAAATCAAACACTATTTCATTCAGATCTTTTTCGAAAGAGTATTGATATCAATTTAATCATCTACTAAAATAATACAATAATAGAATTATTATCGTTGATTTTATTTTTCTTTCTTTTTCTATTTACAAAATAAAAATTTGTTCATCACATTGGATCTGGACTAGCAGCACTATCACTAATAGTAATAACATTCGACGTTGATGTATGTTGATCAATAAATGATTTAATATATGAACTGACTCGTTGACCCAATTGTTCATTCTAAAAATAATTCAAATTTCGTTTATACTACTATTAAATTTATAGGAATGCTGTCATCTACTTGTGTAGTGAGAGGAAATGTACACATACGATAAATTAATCTATCTGAATAATACTACTACAGGTATTAAATCAATGGTTTTATATGAACTTACGTTAAGTGTCCAAGCAATATCAATATCTCCATTCGTTTCAATTGATACACGTAATTGTTTATTATCAATATGCAAAAGATTGTCAGATATCAATATAATACGATGTTTTAATTCGTTATCACTATTATTTAATTCTCGTTCGAGTAATTGAACTAATGAAACTAATTGAATTGGTCGAATATTGGCTGTAGTTGGAAAACGAGAATGAAATTGAACTATATGATGAACAAGACCTAATTGATTCATTGCTGTTGATGGACGAACAAGACGAAGACGCTAATAAAAAAAAAGTATTACATAAATAATCTATATATATATACAAATATTACTCACTCCATCTTTAATAATTAGTGTACCTTGCATTTGTTTTGTTCGTTTAGCAGATCGACCGACATCAATAGTTTCTTCTACAAATAAAGCATTCAATAATATTATTCACATAAAGCATCTAAGATCTCAATATTACCTTTCAATTGTTGTACAAGTGCTGGCTCAATATCAACTGGTATACCATGTGGTGTTTCAATAACTATGGTTTCACCATTAGCTGGTTTAAAACAAGGAATTTCTACAAAAATTAAATATTAGATAACAAAAAAACAGTAGATATATTTCTATTAGATTTACTTAATTCATCTTTTACTCGTCCACGAAGAAAATCCATCACTAAATCTTCACCATGTACTAAAACAACATTACTTGGTTGACATTGACGTATCAGTTGTGTTATGCCTTTAGCATCAGCATGTGCTGAAAAAGACATGTAATGTACTTGCATTTTAGCTTCAATTTCTTTTCCATCAAACATAAAACGTCGTTGACCAAGTAATAATTTTGAACCAACAGTATTAGCAACACAATAACCAGGTATGATAATCTAAAAAATAAGATTAATTATGAAAACAAACAAAACAAAAAATCAACAAACCATATTCTTTTCATCGGGTGCCCATTTTTTAAATAAATGAAGTGAATAACCTGCATGAAGCATTCCAGGTGAAGCAAAGACAATCATTGCACCAGGTTGTTCTACATATGATCGATCCCATGGCTAGAAAATATAGAAATAATATATATGATATCATTTTGAAAAACTAGAGCACAATTTTATACTTTAATATGTTTAAACTCGAAAACATTCTTTTGATGAAATGTTGATTGAATTTTTTCATTTGTCCAAGAAACAAATAATGAATAATATGTATTTACTTTTTCTGATAGACCCGATGCAAAATAAATAGGTACATTTATATTCATTCGTTCTAAATATGTTTCTAATAAAATACATAATTCTTGAGCACGTCCAACAGCAAATACAGGTACAAGAACTTTGCCACCATGTCGAACACAATCAACAACTTTAGCCATAAAATCACGTTCACGTGCACGTCGAGAATCACGTACAGTTGAACCATATGTTGATTCAGTTATTAAAACATCTGGTCGACATCGATCAATATGTGCAGAACCAAGATGACGATCAGCTGTCGTATTAAAATCACCAGTATAAACAAGTGTTTGTTGACCAACACGAATATGAAACATAGCTGCACCTAATACATGTCCAGCATAATAAGCTTTAATTTCAAAATCTGTATCTACCTATACAAAAAAAATTAAAATTTTTTAAATATTTCCTACAATAAAAATAATCAAAATTTTACTTTAACAGTTTGTCCTAAACTAACAGGAATAACTTTTTTCATACAATTTTTTATATCTTCTGTTGTATAAGGTCCTTGTTGTGTTGTTTTATCTGTTGTTACTTTTCGAAAATCTTCCTATATATAAAATAAAATTAATTGTTATAGATAATTTTTTGTACATACAAGAAGAAGGGGACAAATTGCTTTCGTTGGATAAGTCATATATAAGGGACCATTATATCCAACAACTTCAGTCATATAGGGTAATGCTCCACAATGATCCAAATGAAAATGACTAAATAGAAAAGTCTATTTAGAATTAAAAATTAAAATAAAATATATCTATACCTTATTATAACACAATGAATATATGGTGTCAATGGACCATCTTTACATATGACAGAAAAATCTGGAAATCGACGCTATAAAAAAAAAAGAACAATTATAATATGATAAGAGATGGTATACAAATGACTTACATCATCATGAAAACCCATATGAAGACCACAATCAAGCATAATATTTTTACCACCCATAGTAATTAGTATACAACTACGACCAACATCTTGTCCAGCTCCTAATGGTAAAATACGTATCTCAGACATCTGAAATTATATAATTAATAAAATTTTGTAATGTACGATAGAGTTGAGATACTCCAATTTCTAGAATATTCACCCATAAATTAATCTCAAACAAATTATTGATGGAATATATGCTTAGTCTTCAAAAAGAAGACGTATACTTACAGTACGTTGCCCATGCCGAGTTATAGTTGTCATTTATTGAAACAAATATTGAATTTATCAAGTTTAGAATATTTCGATTTTCTCATTGAAAAAGACATCTAACTATTATTAGTTATACATAATCACATTGTATATACCAAACATTTTAATCATATTTATAAACTCTATAATATAGTATGGGAATTGCCATGGAGAAGGCGCGAATCTATTTATTTAAAGGGATTTCAAAAAAACGTTGAATAAACAAAAATGAAAAGTGACAGAATAGGGTTGTATGCAAGATTCTACATATTCCAAATGTTACGGAGTTTGGCCAATGTAGGACGTTCATCAATCGCTTCGACGCCCTAAAAAAATCAGGCAAAAAATATTTTTCTAAAATATATCATCTATATTGAAATACATACACGAGGATAATATTCATTTCCTGTAATACGTCGATCTCTTAAATACATGTAATAATCTCGATCATCTTTCGTCATATTTTTCGGTCCATATTTCTAATCATATACGAAAAGGAAATTAAATGAATTAAAAATTCGATAAGAATATTATCTTTACTTTTCCATTGAGAAAATACCAATTGCTGATAAACATAACAGGTGCAGCAACAACTAGAAGTGGACCTGCAGTAAGAACAAGTGCTGGAATAATTTCAAACCAAACCATCTTTATCTGAAAAGATTAGAAAAACAAATAGTATAAATACTTAACTGATGATCAAATAATAAAAAAGAATGTTGTTCATCATATTATCTATATGAATCTCATTGTACTATATAAGATATCATGTTCAATCCCAGCTTGTTTTATCATAATATAAAAAATTTCACATATATAAATTGACGATAATAATCATAATATTCTTGATTAAATTTTCATAGAATAATGAACTATATAAAGTTCAATAGAAAATACTTAGTTTTAGTTATCTATAGAATAAGATAATCCAATATAATACTATATATCTGACATAAGATGAATGGATTAAAACTGGATTAATAAGACACAAAAAAGACACAGAAGAAGAAGAAGAAACAAGTAGATTAGAAAAGTTTTTGTCGTTTATCATTATTTGTTGAACTATTGTTAGGTGATGTTAGAGGTCGTTTGAGAGATGATGAAGGTGATGAAAATAATTTTTTTATAACTCCACTCGCTTTTCGTGGAGTTATCGGTGGTTCATGTTGTTCAGAGATTGTAATAGATGCATTTTGTTTAGGCGAATCAACAAATAAACGACGTCGACCTTCTTGATAGAAATAAATAAATGATTAATATATATTTCTTAAAAGTTTTTCAAAATGAAACATTTCAATAAGAAAAAAAAAGCCATACTTTCATGTGATTGTAATGATGCAAATGATTTTGCTGTTATTGGTTGAGATGCTGGTCGTTTTTCATCTAGTTTAGGTGAATATTTTTGTGCTTCTCGTACAAAACGTCTTAAAACATAATTACAACGAGATACACGATTGACTACTTGAGAAAGATGAAGAGTAGCTGGTTTACTTGATTGATGATCAAAAACGGGAACATTATACACTTCAACATAAAAAAATAAAGATTAGATTAAAATATAAAAATCTTATTTTATATATTGTCTGAGTTATAGGAAGAAAAAATTATCCAGAAACATAGCAAGTTACTAAGTATTGAATATGTTAGTTTATTAATATTCTTACAGGGAGTTGCAGAACGAAGACGAAGAGAGAGTCTTTGAATTTCACGTGCCATTATATCTGATGATAATAAATCATTTACATTATCATCTTCTTTAATAGGAGTTTCTTCGACAGCTTCATGATGTTCTTCAACTATTTCTTGTGATGATGATGACATTGCACTAGAGGTATCAAAATCATGTGAAAGTTGTCTAATTGGTATAATTTTCACTGGTGTATTTTCGACATTTGCTAATGATGTTGGACTTAAAAAGCACAGAAATGAATAAAATCTAATTGAAAAAGATTATATATTACTTTGTTACTGGCAATGGTTTAAAACTAAGTGTACGATTAAGAACTGTTGTAGTTGATGTTCTAACATTAATCATTTTACGATTTTTTGTTAATTCATGTTGTAATGAAGAAACATTTCTTTGAGAATAAGATCGACGAGATTTTGATGATGAAGACGATGTTCGATCCGAAACTAGATCGAATTCAGCTCGATCAGCCATCTTCTACCTAAAACTTTATCAAATTCAATATATTCTATGTACAGCTATATTTTACATCAACGGGAAAAAAATACATTAGCTAGCATTCACAGAGACAAACTTTAGTGTATTAGTTGGATAAATACTACTAGCAAATCATATCAAAACTATATTAGATGTCGCTATTTATCAAATTAACAACCGAATGATGCATCTATAATATATCTAACATAATGAATAAGATTTTACTCTATATGTATTTTATTAAAAATAATATGTTTATTATTAAAATAAAAAAGTAATTAATTCGTCTAATGAAATTAATTTGTAGTTTAGTCTTTAATTTGTTTGCTTATACCAGCAGGTGGAGTACCTTTTAAACTTGGTCTAATCATAAGCATATCAGCTAACCAAGCTGGACCTCTTGAAATTGGAAACATTACATAACTTGATTGCCATCCAGGTCTATAACGGATTTGTGGTACTGTATTCATGACGGCATGTTTAAGTGCTTGTACTACTTTGGCAGGATTTTCAGCTCTCTTCATGAATATATTATTTAAAACTTCTTGAATTTGTTGTTTAAGATTATGTTCACCCCATCGTTCTTTAGTATCATCTGATAAACCATTCCATAATACACTCAACGATTTATCATGTCCTTCAACGATGTTTGTTTTCATAAAACCAGGTTCAATTATACTCACACGTAAGCCCCATACAGCCATTTCACGACGAAGACAATCGGAAAATGATTCTAAAGCATATTTCGATGCCGAATAAGCTGACATACCTGGTTTAGTTAAATAACCAGCAACAGAACAAATATTAACAACACGTGAATCTCGTCTAACTATAAGTAATGGTAAAAATTTCTTAGTCATTGCAACATGTCCAAAAAAGTTTACATCCATCATTCTACGCATAAAATCTAATGAAATCCAATCAATATATCCACCTGCACCAATACCGGCATTGTTAACAAGTGCATGAAGTACTTTAGTTTTATTACTAACTAATTCATAAGCAGCATCAATATCTTCTTGTCGTGTTATGTCCAATTGAAAGATAGTTGCACGTGATGAAAGTATCTGTCCTAATGAATCATTACTATTTGAACTATAAACACCAGCGAGAACATTGAAACCTTGTTTATCTAATTCAATAGCTAGTCCATGACCAAAACCAGAATCACATCCACTAATTAATACATATTTATTTCGTGAATCTATATCTGGTGTTGGATAAAAATGTTGGTATACTCGATAGGATATATAAATGAATATTCCTAAACCTATTAACCAGCACACCATTGTAATAAATAAGTGATAAGGCAAAGTTCGTTGTTGTCAACAATGATAATGTTAGTTGTAATAATATCAAAGAACAAAATGACACATATTTATATCATGTTGTATATAGTATTTTGCTTTGTCTTATCTTGAGTTTGTTTTCGATCCATTTAATAATAAAACCTGGACCAGCATTATCCTCTATATTTCAACATTTTCATACAAAGATCTTTTCGAGCTATGAGTAACTACAATAAATAGATATATATACTAGAATTTTTGCATCGCTATACTTTAGATATCGATCCTAATAGAATTGTAGCGTAAACAGTTTAGACAGGATTGCCAACTGAATCGCTACAGCCAATGTAAAAACGAAATCGCAAGTTAGCATTGATTTTGATACCTTACCTGGCAATCCAGACTGTAGTTTTGTTCGTAGTCAGACTTCTGATTAAAAGAAAAGTGAATAAAATGAAATTTTTTTATTTTCAATACATATTTGAGCAAAAAAACGAACAATAAGCAAATTTTTTTCAGATAAAAACAGATGTTTACATTAATTTGATTTTTATTATTGAAATTTGTGCATATATAAATCTGGAATAATTGACTAAACTTTGGTATCTATAGGATGTTGAAGTGCAAGAAAAATATGTTCTAATGAAGTTAATTGTATTGTATAATTTGATGCAATACGATTTTGTTGAACTAAACTTTCTAATAGTTTAAATAAATTTGATAAACTACTTTTTGGATAGATATATTCATTGCTATTATCAACACGTTGAAGCAATGGTATATCTATTGATGCTTGTAATGGTGTTAATCTTATACGATAATCAGTACCATATTGATCTTTAAGATGTCGTGGTGAACCTAAACATCTTGCATTTCCATGAACAAGTATTGTTAAACGATCACATAATTGTTCACATTCAAGCATTGAATGTGAAGCAAATACAATAGATGTATCAGGAGGACGATGTTGTAATATAAGACGAATATGATTACGTAACAATGGATCAACTTTAGCTGTTGGTTCATCTAATAATAAAAGTGTTGGAGAACCAATAAGACATAGAGCTAAATGAAGACGACGACGTGTTCCACCACTCAGATGTGATACTAAACGTTTACGATATTTTTCTAATTGAAATTGTGATAATATTAAATTATTTAATAATGATGGATTAACACCATGAAGACGACATATATAATTAATAGATTGTAAAACAGTTAAACCCGAAAATTCAATATCATCTTGTGGACAATAACCAATTGATTCGTTATTACTTCTATACACGTAACCGCTAGTTGTTGATATTTCTCCAACTAACATTCGAAATGTTGTAGTTTTACCTAAAATAAATGAATTTTTTTATAAGATATTTTGATAGACTATGAAATCGTACTGCTACACTTTTGTATATCAATATATTTTTTAAAAAGAAATCTAAACATTCGTTCTCTTATTTAAAATTGTTTTTCTAGTCATAATTGTTTTTCATTATATATATACATACCACTTCCATTGAATCCTAATAAGCCAAAACATTGTCTATGAGGTACAGCAAATGTCAATCGATTAACAGCTAAAGAATGTGATCCCCAATAACGTTTAGAAAGATTATTAACTACAAGTGCTTCACGTTGTTTATCTTCATTAGTCATTTTTTCTATTCGATGTCTTTCTTCTGCAACATCATTATCTTCTTCTTGTTGATTAATTATTCCTTGTATTCGACGACGTGATGTAGGTAATCTACATGTATCAATAATAATTAATAGAATGAAATAAATAATAAATTGAGCAATAAGTATTGATGTATGAATAAGTACTTTATATGAATATTGTTCGTAAGAAAGAGCACCATCTTGTTTTAATACTGAATCATCACTTCGACATCCATATGGACGTAATACAGCTACGATTAATGTATATATATTAACATTTGGAAAAACAAGTAAAAGTAACCATCGTATACTATGTATGATTGTTGTAATAGCTTGAGAACTTCGAAATAATTCAATTATAAATCGTAATGTATATAAAAAATGAGCAATTAAAAGAATTACTACAATCATTGTAGCACCTAATACAGGCGTAGTACAAAATTTTGATATCAAATAAATAAATGGAAGATTAGCAATAAAAAATAATGGAGTTAAAGCAAAAAATCGACCATTAAATGATGATGCATAAAGAAAACGTGCAATAATAATGAGAATTCCAAGCCATAATAAACATAAAATTAAATCACTAAGAAATATTATAGTCCAATAAATTGATGAACGAAGACCATGTATAAGTGAATATGAATGAATACCTGATATATAATCTTGAATAATTAATGCTGCAGGTATCATTAAAATAACCAAAAGTGAAACAATTGATAGTTGAAGTGCAGGTGGTAATGTATACAAACAATAATACATTGGTTCATAACTAAATATTGTTAATGGTGATATTTCAAATGATGGATTTCTTCTTTTCATATCAGTGAAATGTAATGGTGTAAATGTTTGATTAGAAAATAATGTAAATATAGGAAAACATGATGTAATTATATTAGATAAAAGTGGTGAAGGAATATAACATTCAAAATGATTAGAAGATGATATTCGAATGCCAACAATTTTTTTATTTCGACCATAATTCGATTTCCATGTATGTATTCCTATTAATGATAAAACAAATGAATATGAAAAGCAAAATATTATCTTATCGCCTCAAATATTTTCTACTTGTTATAATAGAAAATCATATATACCTAATAGATACTGTTGAAATTCTTCTGTTGAATAAAATGATGGTGTAAATTTTACATCTAAATCTTCTAATGGTAATTTATCGATTAGATTTGATCGAGATGAAATAATATAACGAATATTCTCCGTAGATGATGGTGTAAATGATGGCATGTATCGTGATGCAAGAGCATAAGCCACATATAAAAGTAATAGAATTGGTAATAGACGAGCTCGTCTTAAGAATAATTGACCTCGTCTAATGAGAACACCTAACGCTTGTTGAGACCATAGATGATTTCGTTGTGTACTTGTTCGTGCATCAAATAATGTATTTATTTGAGTTTTAACATTATTTTCTTCTAAATATACATATGTACATAAGAGAATAATTTTTTTTTTGAAATAAAATTTTATTTTACCTGATGGTACTTCTGATGATGAAATTGATTTAATAAATATATCATCAAGTGTAGTATTTTCTAAAGAATATTTTATATTATCTCGTTCTAATCGTTCAAGTAAATTAATTAATTGTTGTCGATTAGGTATTTGAACCAAATGATTATTTTCATCAACAATCCATTCATTTGGTATATATGAAGGTATTTGAGCCAAATGAAGTCGATCACCAGGTGGACCAAATTGTCGTTTTAGTTCAAGAATTGTACCTGATGCTCGAATTTTTCCTGAATCAAGAATAATAACTGAATCACAAAGTTCTTCAACTTCATCTAATAAATGTGATGATACTAATAGTGTACGATCTTTTTTATTTTCACGAAGCCATGACCAAAGTATTCGACGTGCTACTGGATCAAGTGATGATGATGGTTCATCTAAATAATTTTACAATAAAAATACAATGTATTAAAGATGTTCTCGTAAGTGAATTCGATACTCTTTCGATATATTTGAAAGAAACGTTTTAGATCATGAAACTTTCATGAATGTTCTATGGTCAACTCACAATCGTCAAGTTAATTAAGTTTCTTTTTAATTTCTTACCCAAAACTATAACATTAGCTTGACCAACAAATGCACATAAAATTGATAATTTTCGTTGCATACCACCAGATAAAGTATGACATAATCGTCGACTACATGTATCCATTTCCATCATAGTAAGTAATTGTTGAATTTGATTATGATCAATAGTATTTTGTTTTGATCGAACACGTGCATAAAATTCTAATTGTTCTTGTACGGTTAAATGTGAAAAAAGCATATCCTGTTGTGGACAATAACCAATACATGTTTGAAGTTCATTTAAATTTTCATATAAATCTTTATCATGAATTTCAATTGTACCACAATCACATGATGATAAACCACAAATCATTTCCATAGTTGAAGTTTTTCCTGCACCATTATGACCAATCAGACCATGAATAGTAGATTTTTTTAAATTAAATGAAACATGATCAACAGCTAATTGTCGTTCAGTATTTGATCCACCATAAGTTTTAGTTAAATTATCAATACGAATTGTTATATCTCTGTCCGGTGTTGGTTCTATCATTTGCATAGCAATACTTTCTCTTCGCTTTTGATTTCTTATTCGATTATTACGAAAATAATCTAAAGGCCATGACCATGAACGTGCAATACCATATTTTCCTGGTCGTATTTGTTGAAGATAATACGATAAAAACCACATAAGAAGACTACCAATTAACATACTACACCAAATAAATAGAATTTCATTGATTAAATAACTTGTATAACCTAGATTGGTATTAATTCGAAAAAGAAGAATAAAAAGACGTTTTATTGAATAAAATGGTAACCAAGCTGAAGCCATAAGATGAATAATAAATGGTAATCGTATATATGATGAAAATACTAGCCAACATGATACGATATAAATAAACCATGACCAAATAGTTGCTTTTAAATTACTGCTAAAAAAATGAGCAATAAGTATAGATCGAGAAAAAACTTGAATAGTCCATAATAGCATTGTTGGTATAATTAACCATAGTGATACATAAGATAGATAAATACCACCATCGAATGAAGATTTTAATATTAATATTAAAAATATATTTACTATAAATTGTATAAGAAAAACACGTAAAAACCAAGAAAGACTATTAAGTATAGGTTGAATCGATATAAGACGAAGTAGTTCAGTAATTCCGTGATGTTTTTCATCGATTATTGCATGGAAAAGTAAATTAAAACCAAATAGAATAGATCCATCAATAAAAATAAGAATAAGAATTAAGACAAAACTAGGTGCTATATCAAAAAGACCATCAGTTAGATATGATGAACATGGCCATGTGTAAACTGATAATTGTTGTTTGTTTTTATATGAATTTAAAAGAGATTCAAGTGCAAGATAATTCTTTAAGAAGTCATTCACTTCATCGATATTTTTATCGGAACATATGAATGCGGATGGATGTTGAATTTGTATTGAATTATCTTGATCTTTTAAAGTACTAATATTTTGACACCAATTTTTATTTTCATATGAACATTGGTAATAGATATTATGTCTTTCTGAAGTTGTATTAAGTAGAAAATAACCATTATATCGTTGAGCTTTTGACGATGAAATAAAATTACTTTTTGGACATTGACTTTTCAAACGTTGTAATACATTATTATCAACAATTTCTATTTTTATATTCGACGATGGACATTGATGATTAAATGTATAATTAAAAATATGCTTCGAATTAAGTTGTGGAACAATCGAAGATTCTGCTATTGTAATCTGTGTAGGTTTATTTTGATCCAGCGGTGATGATGGTGATTTGTTATTGGTTGGAGACGGTGTATGTAACCATCGAACAAGAAATAATAATAGAAGAAATATGGCTGGAATAAAAAATTCAAATATTATTTTTGGACAACATTTACATGCACGACGACGCCATGCATAACGAAGCGATTTTTGACCTAATAACCAAAGATGATATAACCACATTTTATAATTTTGATTGTAACTAATTCAACGAAACATTCATTTTGTTTCTTTTCTTCACTTCTCTATTATATATTAATGAGTGAATGGAAGATGATATTTTTGTACATGGATAAGGAAGTAACGAATGAGTACATATATAACTATGATGGCAGCACATGTCAATGACTATTGGACAGTTTTGCATGTAACATATAGAATGATGAACAAACTGTACTTACTTTAATTCAATCTATATGAGAAACAGAAAAAGTTCTATCAATTTCAACTGTATTACATTTATTTGAACATGATAGTGGATTTACCAATACTATTAAAACAGGATCACTTAACAAATTTCAAATACGTAATCCTAGAAAAAACAAGTAATAATCTTAACTAACATATATGATTTACTTTTAACAATTATTTAAGTCTTAGATCTTATTAAGAATGTATTAAGATATGATACTATTGATTCTGCTTTAAATAATTAAATAGAAACCATTTTAAAACTTTTGATGTAAAAATAAATCAATAAGATATTATTTAGAGAATCTGCTCTTCTCTAAGTACAGAAAATTTTATTTATTTGATAAGAATTATAAAAAGCACTGTAAAAAAAAAGAAAATAATTTAAATGAAAATCTTTCTATTTAAATATCGATGAAGTTCTTTAATTAATGAAACTGAGCAAGGTTCATCAATTGGTGTAACAATGCATGCACTATCAAACCATGCTAAACCTTTTTCCACTAATTCTTTTCCTTCCTTCATTGTTTTTGAATAAGTTATAAGACGACAAGCACTATTTATAGAATTAACATCATATGTATCATAAGTTGTTGGTTTGTCAACATTTGCTAATGGTATATATGTTAAATTTCGTATAGGACATTCACGAGGTATATACATAAGTTTTCCTGATTTACGTGGAATAACAAGATCAGTAATAACTTGTTCTTCAGTTTCTTCTTTTGTGATGAGTGAAAAAGGTAAAGAAACACTTGCTCGGAAATCTAACCGAGCAAATGAATTATGTTCATTATCTTGAAAACTTAATAAATCAATAAGATGCGTAATTGAACCACCAGGTGCACGAGCTGCGATTTCACATAATACAAAATCATCACCAGGTAAACGATTTTCATCTAGATTTTCATATAATTCTAAATGAAATATTAAACAATCATGTGGTGTTGGTAAAATATTTAAAAGACGTTGTGCTGCATTATATAAACGATTAAATAATGGATCTGATTGAGGAACTGATGAATTCCCGTAAGCTAATCCATGTTTTGCAAAATCAAAACATGTCTGAAGATATGCAAATGGCCATGCATGAATAATTTGACCATCAATAGCTATACCATTAACATGAAACATACGTCCATGCATAAATACTTCAACCATTAATTCACCAACTAAATCCATTCGTTGATTAATATCAATACATGAAAATAATTTTGAAGAGAGAAATAATTGTAATTCATCTTCATTCGATATTAAATGAAGACCTGCTACAGCACAACCAAGTGTAGGTTTAACTATAACTGGATAACCATGTTTTTCAATAAAACAAATAAGATCAATAGGTGACATTAAACGAGTAAATGGTGGAACAGGAAAACCACCTTCAGATGCAAATTCTTTCATATGAACTTTTTCACGATAAGCTGATACTTGATCAGCTGATAAACCTGTTTTTATATTAAGTAATGTACGTAAATATGCAGCTCGTATAATTAAATCTTCATTTTTCGTATAAATATGAGTAAATGTATATTGTCGATGCATATGAAATGCCCATAATTCAAGTCCACCATCTGATGTTGGATGTGGTACTTCTTTATAAGCTTTAATAAATGAACAAGTTTTATCTTTTTCAGATAGTGCACCTGTACTAGTAAAAATATATAAATCAACATCATCGTCATCATCGATAAAATCCGACCATGAATGTTCAGCAATAATAGAAGTTATTTGACCATCATCCAAAATTAAAATACGTTTTTCAGCCATAAAAATATAAGATAAATAATACAATGAATTTGTTTACCCGAGATATATTGTATATGATGAGCTAAAAAAGAATTATAATAAAGTTAATTAATCAGTTGGTAAAAAAAGATGTATCTCTATAGATTTTCAAATACAACAGCAATACTTACATAGTATATAGTCTATGAACAGTAAATTTCTTTATACTGAAGTTAAGACCCCACACACACGTTTAAAATAAAGAAACAATATAAGAATGTATAAAATTGTCCGATAGATATATATGTACGAATCAGCGGACTATAATTGACATTAAAATCAGATGGTATTGGATATACTGGATATCTATATAATACAATAAATTGTATTTTTTTTTCTTTCTCTTCTATAATTTTCCCTGGATATATGAATATAAAGTGCATATATATATATATGTCTGTTTATATATATACGTCACTTAGTACAGAAATACATATAGATTTTTTTCTTTATATTAATCTAAAATATTTAATAATTCCTTGTCAAGATATATCTTAAATAGAAAAAAACTATAATCTTCATGTAAGATGAACAATTAATTTCAACAGAATGTAATCATAATGACTATAGTTTGAACATTTTTGGTTAAAGTTTTATGTTAGAAATCAAATCATTAATATCGTCTTACTTCAAAAGTACGATGTTCTTCATAATTATAATTGCACTCTTTTTCAGTTTTCTTTTAATTATGCATCATGATAACCTTGTGAAATGCATTGATGAGAAAATAATAATGATTTCTCTTTTTTTTCTGCTTCTTTATTTTTAGATAAATCATAAAATGAATATGAAAATTTAGTATCAAATTTAAAATGTCATTTCATAGTTTCATTTACATGTGGTTGACGATGATTATGTACATTAGGTTGAGTTTCAAAGCCTAAACGAGTAAAAACTCTTTTTTTAATTGCAAATAAATCATCTTGCATTAATTTAAAACACATAGCCGTAAGAACAAGACCAAAAAGAAGATATAATGCACATAAAAATGATTTTCCATTTTTATTTTCAGTTAATGTTCCTTTGCCAGGTACTAAATCACCTAAACCTATAGTAGTAAATGTAATAAATGAAAAATAAGCACCATCAACATAAGACCATCCTTCCCAATGAGAAAATAAAACAGCACCAGCCACAATATATAATGCCAGTACACCGAGTGTAGCTGCTATTGGTACATGTTCTATATAACTATTATCTACCTAGAAAAATAAATAAATATAATAAATTCATTATTCTAATAAAAACACAATGTTTTGAACAGACTTCACGAGAATATTTTGTACGTCGTCGTTTAATCATTCGTTGAATAAAATGAATTGTTAATGAATAATATTTAATGAAGAAAAAAGCAAGTAAATCACCCGTATTAGTTAAACACATAATCATAATTGGAATACCAAACATAGCATAAAGACATGTCATTACTTTGCCTAAAATTGATTTAGGTGCTATATGTCCATAACCAACTGTAGTTATCACTGTTGCTGAATAGAGCATAGCTGTTGAAAAAGTCCATTTTTGATTATATGATGTATCTGTTCGTGAATCATGTTTATCAGATAATTTTTCTTGTTCAGCTTGCATTCTTGCTAATTCATCATCAATTAATTTATCAAATCTTTCACTATTAACATGTACACGCCATCCAATATTATCATAACCATCTTTACGTGACATCATTCCACGCCATAGTGCATATCGTAATTCAAATGATGCATTTAACATCCAATTGAATTCAGTAGTAGCTATAGAACGAATATTACGAATACCACGTGAATGTTCCAATTTTATTTGTTCATTTTTACGTGATTCATATTTTGATTCAATTGTATAGAAAATAAGACCACCAAGTGCAATATAAATAAAAACAAGAGCTGATAGACCAAGTTGAGAAAAGCAAAAGTGTGAGAAAACATGACAAAAATCACTTCGAAATCGTTTCCAAGAACAACAATTACAACAATAATGAACAATAAAATTATGGCGAGAAGTAGAAGGAAGAATAGCATTAGATGATTGATCTACAACAGGAAGTGGAATATCACCATTTTCGTCAAATGAAACTAATGGAGCGAGGCTTGATTGAGTTGGTAAAGATGGTAGATGCGATACATCACTTGTTTTAGGTCCAAACTAAATATAAAAGAAGATTTTTATGTATTAAATAAAAAAATATAAGCTCGATAATAAATCTCACTGAAGTTTTAGTTACTGATCTATAATTGGAGTAAGAACGACGAGCTGCATAATTCATTTTTTTCTTTCACTCACATATGATTTCTCATTATGAGAAAATGCTTTGTCTGTTTCTTTCTCTTAGTATCACTCATTTTCCCTCCAGGTATAGATCGATTAATCTATATCAAATCTGATTTTATCTATACCTGTTTGTCACTATTATTATCAATAATACTGATCGCAATATGGTTAATAGCTGCTTTCCACATAATTGTTTGTTCGCTAATTCAAGTATGTTGCACGTATGAATGAGCGGCAAGTAGTGTATTGACACGTTCAATTGTCGTCTCTCTTTCCTGAGTAGCGCTTTCCGACAATGAGTAGTGACGACGACAAACGTTATGTTTGCGCTTCCGGCCATACCATTCCGTATGTTACTTATGTCAACCATAGATTGTATGCGTGTGAATTGTTGGGGGTTCTGATTGTTATCGTTCGTATTGTACTAAATAAACATTGACAACAACACCTGCTCTTTTTTTTAATAATTATCCAATTTCCTTTCTATAAGATGAAATTTCACTTTTCACAAAAGAAATTTAGCTTTCTGGCGTTTTTACTGCTATTTCTCAATGATATTGGATAAAACGATTATGTAATATATTATTTATCTATATTCTTTTTTTTACTTTTTGATTTTCATTAGTTTGCACTCTAGACAAAAGTAAAAGCATAAAACGTTATAGAGAAAATCAAGAAAAAAAAGATGCCCTAACACTTTCCATGTTCTAATGTTACTAACTTCTATGCATGAAAGAACATTGATTTGATAATTTCTAAGTTTTTAATATGCCTCAAACGTTGCCGTTGTTTATGATAGATAATCGAAATATATAATGAAGAATATATAATATTGAGATCATAGTGATCTTATCTATGTTAGTTCTTTCATTCAAGTTATTATAAATCTTCGACGTATTTATACTATATTTACTATTGAATAAAGTCTTTTTTTATCATTCTGGTATATTATAAACATTAAAAAAGTTTTAATAACGAAGAGAATATTTTTCTGTATGATTTTATTTTCATTCCTCTATAGTATGATGAGAACGGAAGAAAAAAAAAGACAGGAGTACTTCCGATCATACAATGGCAACGTGAAATTTTTATATAATAAAACATAGTGTTTATTCACTTTTCAGGATGATCAAAGTATTCTTAATGTCAAAATCAACGCTTCTTATGCAAAGTATAATTCAATCTACCGCAATCAAAAATTGATGATTGTATATTGTATCATTTAAATTCAAGAAGTAATAATTATCAATATATTCAGAAAGTTTAAAGAATTTGTCATCTGTTTTTTTGTTCATTTTAATTTCATCGATATTCTGTTCATAATATTTTCTTCTATACAATCAATAGTCTTTTTAGTGAAGTATTCTATCAAGATAATATAGTTTATGATGATGAAAATATTAACAGGCTATGTCATTCTGTAGTCATCATCAATAAAGAACAATTTATTTTCGATTTATGTATATGATAATACTGTCTATCGTTTTTTAAACTAAATATTTAGGGGAAGGAAATCAATAGAGTCTATAAGTGTAGAAATTTTAGATCCAACGAATCTTAATTGCTAATGAAAGCAAAGTAGAATTTCATGATAGTAACATTACCATTAAGTTGGCTGACAGATATACGAAATATACGAGACATCAATAAATATAAATGAAGAAAAATTTATTTCATATTTCAAAAGTGTCTATCAGATTCGCCTTTCCGAAAACTTCAAAAGTGATATTAGAAAATAATTCTTAAATAGAAAAATAAGGAAAAAAAACTTATTAATTGAGTTCAATACAAATATATGAGTCATATTTGCATCATATTAATACATCTATAATTATATTGATTTTCTAGTTATATAGGTGCTTCATTAGTATAATAATCTATAGTTAAATATCATACGTGTAAAGAACAGATAAATATGATAGAATGACAAAAAAAAAATTTTTTGTATTTTTATCTTTGAATATATATGTATTAATTCTTGTCATCAACTATGTATGTATCTATCTTTGGTTATTATACGCATGTCTTTCCTACGTACATGCTTTCGTTTCGTACTTGATTTCATTCATCTCTCTTTTTTTTCCTGTCATTTGAATCATTGTATGTGAAGTGAAGCGTTTCGAAGTAAAATCGAAAAAAAAAGAATGAATAGACATTTGATTATAGGTATATGTGGTGTAATAACTTTTATTATTCCTTTAATTCAACTTTCAATTGGATTTAATCAAGTTGTTGACGATGGACACGATGCTAATAAAATATGTAGAGCGGCATCTGATCTACCTTTACTTTTGGCAATTGGTGGTATATTTGCACTCTTTTTCTTAGGCACAGCATATGGTTTTCTTGCAATGATTGCTTCAATAGATGACAAACAAAGTGATATTTCTGGTAAAACTCCAAAAATTCTTCTTGGTATGTTTTAATTTAATTATCATAAGAAATAAAATTGATTCTAACTATTATTAAGGTCTTGTTAGTTTTTCTTTTGGTGCAATTACATTTATTTTTTTTATTCTTATTCAAATGCGTGTTTATGGAGCTTATTCAAATGGTGTACAATTTAATAATCAAACAGCAACAAATTATTGTCGATCAACAGTTATGGGTGGTGGTCTAGCAATGATTATTTTAACGTATATAAATGTTCTTATTTTTACCAGTATAGTTATATTTGTTATTGTTATTGCATACACCAAACGAAAAGAAAAAAAACAAGAAAATATCGAAATGAATGCAGATAATAATTGAAATCATTGATTATAAAGAAAGATAATTTAGTTTTATTTATGTAAGAATTTTTAATAAAATAAAATATCAATCATGAAAGTATTTTTTTAAATATTTTGTGATCATATTTTTACGGTTTTTTTATATTGATTTATGATAACATAAAATATAATAGCAAACAATGTAGTTATTTAGTCATAACAGCTTTATCCCTCTGTCACTCTGCAATAATATCATTATTGTTTTAAAAAATTAAGATTTGTCATCATCATCATCATCGTATTCATACTTTGACTCTTACCAGTTTGATAGCAATGATATACACAGTATTGCGTATCTTGATAGTTGGTTGATTACTTTTAGTAAAAATTAAAATTTATTTATATTACATATTTATTTATTTAAAAAGAAATTATATGTATAATTTTATTCCTTTGTAGAAGAAAGAGAAAATGAATTTGGTTCCGATGATCTTTTCTTGTATCGAATAAAGAAAATGATACCCACCACAATTGCCAATACACCTTCCACAACTAGTACAACAATAAGTGCAATTGTACTAGAAGATAATTTATTTTTTTGATCTGATGATTTTTGTGGACGTGTTTTTGCCAATTGATTAAGTAATACACCAAGTCGACGACCACCACGAGCAAGACGTTGTTCAATTATTGATATACTTCGATTATAATATACTTCTCCTAATGTAAAATTAGCCGTTGCATTCATAGTTACATTATTTTCGTCAAAGTAAATGTGTTCACAAACAATTTTTATATTATCGTCTATCCATTGTTCAATATTATTATCATTGTCCTCAGATGGTAGATTAATCATTAATTCATAAATATGATCATAATAGAGAGATGCATTGGAATGAAAATTTCGATGAAGACGAGTTGTTAACAAACCACTATCCCATAATGAATGAAGATTTGTAGAGTATGTTCCGTTCATATAATGACCTAAATAATAACAAATTTTTATTTTTAAATGTCTCATCTATATTTTACCTTTAACATCATTTCCTCCACGATCACTTGCAAAGCCTGTATGTAATGGTTGATGTATATCTCCAACAAAGTGAATAAGAAAATATAATGCTTCTGTTTGTTGAATATCATCTAATTCAGTTTCTAATCGTTTAGTATAGTTTTTTATTGCACCAGATACACAAATATCACCAACACAATCTCTTTCATGGTTATAATTACAACTCCAATCAGGTATATTTATATAATGTAATGGTCGAGACCATTGCCAATTATCGTAACCAGTAGGATTTGTATTAGGATAAAGTATATCATCCGCCCATGAAGCCAGTGCACTTAAATTTCCATGCCAATGCCAAGGAGTCAGTGAAAGAATCCATTCAGGTGCTGTATCACTTAACTGACTTTGAGCAAGACGTACAATTGTACTATGTCCAACTGGTCCCCATCCATATACGTATATGAAAGTTTCAAATAAAACAATCGAGAACAGCCATGACTTTATGACCATTTTGTCTAATCTTATTTTTTTATCACAATAAAACAAAAGAAAGTATACTCAAATGACAAAATAAGAAACAGACAAAAAAGAAAAGGTATATCACGTTATTTTAACATTTTATTTTAAAAGTATATGACAAAATAAGATTCTATAAGATAAAGTTGCAGTTGATAATAGTTGTTACGAAGTGAGAAAAAGATTTTGAAAAATAAATTCGATATGAATATTTGCACTCTTATTAATTCAACATGTAAAATTTCTTATTTAGACAAAAAAGTATTTTATAATTTCTTTTTCTTCAAAGAACAATTTATCATGATAAAAATATGATAAATATTCAAAAGGTCAATGTTTGTTATTTTCTCTTCATTGCATAATGACTGATTATTTTGCAAAACAAATCTTGATCTTATATCCTATCTATTTGGTCAATTGAATAAAGCATTATTTTTTTTATATCACATAAGTCTTCCTTATTTTATTGGCTTATTTTATTATGAAAAACTACGGAGTAAAACTATTTTCTTTATTAAATATGTCTTTTTCGTAAATTGACATTAAGTTTAAATTTTTGTTTTCAATAATACTTGTTGATATCATCAAAGTTAAGACCTCTTTACTATTCTTATACTGTTTGTTCATGAATTGAAAGGATGGTTGTATATTATTTTGTTCAACTAATAACAATAAGCAAAAGGATTTTATTTGATTTGTACGATCATGTGAGGTACAAAAATATTATTATAACAATTTACGTCATGAACATATTATAATTTTGTAATCATGTTCTATTTTTTCTTCTACATCTCATAAATGGGTGTGGGTTGACACAACGATATACTGCTGCATTCGTTCTCCAATCAGCATTCCTTAAGTGCTTTCAAGAAATCATTTAAATCAACTGAGACCCATTTCAAAACTGCTTTAATGCAATCTTCTAAATTAACGCATACGTGTAATAGTAGTAATGTTGAATCCAACTATTCAACTATTCATTCTACTATTCCACTATTCAACTTTTCAACTATTAAATTTATTAGGGTAGATGTGGATGGGTGTGGGATATGAGTGTGTGTGGGTGTGGGGAAGGGCGCAGCTAACTGCGGGTGCTCGGAAAGGTGCAGAGGGGAGCAGCTGAATGTGGATGCCTGGAAATGTGCAGACGGGAGCAGTTGAATGTGGGTGCTTGAAAGGGTGCAGACGGCAGCAGCTGAATGTGGGTGCTTGGAAGGGTGTGGAGGAGAAAGCAGCTGAATTTGGGTACATGGACGGATGTGCGACATAGCCGTATATTGAGAGAATACGCCTATTCACCTATTTTATCTGGATAGTTGGAGGCTTCTACTAATAAATTTAATAGTTGAAAGTTGGAGAAGAAGTTTACTAGTCGGACCGAGTTAACGACTTCTACGCTACTCATTTTAAGTTCATAGAATTAGTTTCTCACTTATTGATAGTTTTTACATTAGAAAAGAATATTTTTATCATATATATATATATCTCGTCAATTTCATAGTACTAAATGAATTTAGTGGGTGTG
>CAJNOI010000021.1:159351-204757 GCA_905250115.1 Adineta steineri | reverse complement strand
CTCATCAACTTCTGTCTTATCATCATCAACTACGAATGATGATGATATTCATGTTATATTAAGTGCTAATGGTACAGCAAAAATAATTCCAAATCTATGGACTTCAATATTTACTAATAGTCGTTTATGTTGTCTTTCATTAGTTAATCTTCAATTATATCAAAGTGATGCTGGAGTTTTAGCTAAATATTTATGCGAACAAGTTTATCTAGTTGAATTAATTTTTGATTCAGTTAGTCAATCGGTTTATTCATTTGATATTATTCTTAATGAAGGATTACAAAAAAATAAAAGTATACAAAAATTAACATTATCTAACTTACAAAATGTTGATGCTGCAACAATAGCTAGTCTTATACGACATAATAATACTATAAAACACTTATCTCTTACACATGATAATATTTCACCAGATGGTGCAGCACTTATCGCTGATGCACTTCAATCAAATTCTACATTAATTTCACTTGATTTAAGTGATAATTGTATCACTAAAAACGAAGAATCTATATTTACTCAAATTCTTCATGGACCACATCCAAGTCTTATTCATATTAAGATGAATAATAATAATGATACTCATATTGAAAATTCACCTGTAATAAGTCAAGATTCAAATACAAACGTACTTCCAACTGAATGTGAACCGATGTTAATTGAAATAGAATCAGAACCTAATAAGAAATATAAATATCTATCAACAATTCTTGTTACATTTCTTTTCTTTCTTTGGGGAATACCAAATCAATTAAATGATGTACTTATTCGACAATTTTCAAAAGCTTTTATTTTATCTCGCTTTGAAGCAGGTCTTGTTCAATCAGCATTCTATATGGGATATTTTATATGGGCTTTACCTGCAGCTTATATTCTTCGACGTTGGGGTTATAAAACTGGTATTATTCTTGGTTTATTTCTCTTTGGTACAGGTTCATGTCTTTTCTGGCCAGCAGCTCTTATTGGGCAATATACACCTTTTTTAATTTCTTTATTTATTATTGCAACTGGTCTCGCTTTTCTTGAAACTGCAGCTAATCCATTTATAGCAAATGCTACTGGACCAGCATCTTCATCTGAAAAACGTCTTAATATAGCACAAGCATTCAATCCATTGGGTGCTATAACAGGAGTACTTATTGGAACATTGTTTATTTTTTCTGGTATTGAATTAAATGATAAACAAATTGAACAAATGCGTCTTAATAAAACATATGATAATTATTTAAAACAAGAAACATTACGTGTTGTTCGACCATATGTAATACTTGGTGGTATCACATTTTTATGGGCTATACTTATTGCTTTTGTACCATTTCCAACGAATACAAAAACAATAAAAAAAGAAGAAAAAGGAGAAAATTCTCTTTGTCGAGCATTATTTTTATTTTCTATAATTGCACAATTTGCTTATGTTGGTGCACAAGTTGGTACTTGGTCATATTTTATGCAGTATGCTCAAGATTATGTTGATGTTGGAGAAAAAATAGGTGGTTATTTATTAACTGGTACATTAGTTATGTTTGCACTTGGGCGTCTTACTTCAGCGTTACTTATGCACTTTGGATTTTCACCATCAATTCTATTAACACTATTTTCACTTATTAATGTTTTATTAATTGTTATTACTGTTCTTGCACCAAATTCATTTGGACTTGCTGCATTATTTTTTACATCATTTTTTATGTCGTTAATGTATCCAACAATATTTGCGTTAGGTATTAAAGGTATGAGTGGTCATACAACAAAATTAGCGAGTTGTCTTCTTGTTATGGCTATTATTGGTGGAGCCGTATTTACTCCATTAATGGGTTTAATTTCAGAAGAAACTAAACAATTGTCTGTGGCATATACACTACCCGGTGTAGCATATCTTATTATTGCAATCTATGCACTTCTTGCTTATGTGTTAACAACAGAACGAAATATAAAAACATAGACAATATTATGTAACTGTGTTTTTTTTAATCATGTAGATTTAATCTAGAAATATAATTAATTTTGAATAAGATAGATATTTTTAAGAACATATATGTAATCATTCTATGCATTATATTTTAGTGCTCTCTGAACTGATGAATAAATTTTTTTTATTGTTTTATACACGATTTTATGATTATGATCTATATCTCTTACAATTAATAATAGAGAAGTGACATCTGCATTCCATGGTCGCTTTTCTTTCACGGATGTCATATACAATTTTCAATTGGTTCTCAATTAGGACATTCTCTCTCTGCACCTGTCATAAAACATATGAGCAGAAAGATAAATAATCAATCTTTCATTTTTAGCAATGGAAACAAGATAGAAAAGTATGGAATCAAAATCTTTATCAACTAATACACCTAATTCAGTGAAATTTTTAATCGGTGGTATAGCCGGGTATATTTTAATAATATATTCTTCGTTCAATTGAATTACTTCCTTCTTATTTAGAATGTCTGCAACTATGTTTGTTAATCCATTAGATCTAGTAAAAAATCGAATGCAAATGAGTGGTGCAGAAGGTAGTATTAGAGAATATAAAACAACTTTTCATGCAATAACAACAATATTTCGTAATGAAGGTATTCGTGGATTATATGCAAGGTAGATTTTTTAATAAAATAATTTACAAAAATCTTTTTTAGTCTTTCAGCTGGTTTATTACGTCAAGCAACATATACAACAGCTCGTTTAGGTGTATATCAAATTTTATTTGAACGTTTTCGTGAATTAGATGGTCGTCCGCCACGTTTTTTTATTAATCTTCTTTTGGGTATTGTTAGTGGAGGTTTAGGTTCATTTATTGGTACACCAGCTGAAGTAGCATTAGTTCGAATGTCACTTGATGGACGATTACCAATTGAGGAAAGAAGAAATTATAAGCATGTATTTGATGCTCTTATTCGTATAATACGTGAAGAAGGTATCTTAAGATTATGGCGTGGTGCTATACCAACAGTAACACGAGCTATGATTGTTAATGCTGCTCAAATGCCAACTTATTCACAAGCTAAACAACTTCTAATTTCTAATGATATTATGCAACAAGGTTTACCTTTACATGTTGTAGCATCATTAATGGCTGCACTTATTACAACAACTGTTTCATTACCAGTTGATATTATTAAAACACGTTATCAGAATATGAAAGTTATACAAGGAAAACCTGAATATAATGGAATATTAGTAAGTGATTGGTACCACTGTCTTATTCAGAAAAATGAAATAGAACCTTTTGTTTTAATTAATAAGGTAAATCACATAGTTGATTCTTGTATTTTTCTATTCTAGGATGTCTTCCAACGAATTCTTCATAAAGAAGGTGCAGTAAGTTTTTGGAAAGGTTTTACTCCTTACTTTTCACGTCTTGGTCCTCATACAATTCTTACATTTATATTTATTGAACAATTAAATATTCAATATCAAAAACATATACTGAAAAATCAAGTCTACTCATCAACTTTATAAATCTTTTTTTAGTTTTTTTAATAAATAAATTCTTATTTTTTTCAGATATGTCATTTGAAGATTTTGCTTCAACATGTACACGTACATTTAATCAAACACCAATACGTCTTATTCGTATGTCCTCACCATTAACAATATATGCTGGTTCAACTGATCAACCATATCGTCATCTTGTTCTTTTATGCCAACCACATTTTACATCAAAATCAATATCAATTGCATTTTATCTAAATGGCACAGCCTACTTCGAATATTTAACTGAAGAAAAAATTCGACAACGTTTACAGTTATTAAATAATCTACGTAAAACATCATTTCATCATGATGATATACAGAAATTTTTAACACGTTTAAAAACAATATTAACAATTGATGGAATTAAAAATGATCAACATGAATTACATGCAAAACTTTTGTCACCCAGATTATTATCAATTGAAATTTTTCACGATGATTTAAAATTTAAATTCCGTTGTGATGAACGTTCACAATTATTTGAACAACATTATGTTAGACAATTATTAGTACAAGTTAAAGAATTATCCGAGCGACAAACATATCTCTGTGAATTATTAGAACATAAAGATGAATTACCGCAATTTAATGCAAAACTTTTTCTTAATACACCAATGACACTTGTCGATGATCAAGAAGGTAAATAAGAACTTCTTTTATAATACTGAATTCTAGATATCTTCTTTTAGATGAAGATGATGATGATGAAATCTTATCTTCATCAACAACTGGTCGTTTATGGAAATCAGCTTTTGGTTGTCGTGGTGGTGCACAATTTCTTGATGTATGTTTACTTAAAAAAGCTTATATGAAAACTTTAGAAGAAATGAGTGATGATGAACAAGATGATGAAACTGTTTCAACAGTTGTCAATACACTTGTTGATCAAATTGATGAACAAGATAATGATGAAATTGATTTAGCACAACGTATTAATAAACGTTCATTGACAACTTCAACAGTGAATTCCGAAAATAATAAACAACAAACAAAACGATTACGAAGTAATGCAACAAATGCAAATATTTCTGTTTAAATAATATGTATTTTTCTGTTTATATAAATTCTTGTAAATATTAATTGTAATGTCAGATTAAAATTAAAAAAAGAATTCAATATTATACTTTATTCGGCTTGATGTTTGTTTTGTTTTTTGTTAAATAATAATATAAAAAAAGAGAGAATGTTAAACATTCATTGTTATAAAGATATCTTTTTTTTCTTCTTGATTTTATTATCTCTTATCGCCTCTAGAGTTGAAGTATTATTCTTATCAAAAAGTACAGTCTAGGTTACATATACATTTAACGCACATACAAAAAAACAGCTATGGCTTTTGAAATTGTTGATAGTCATCATCATCTTTGGTCATTATCTTCATCGAATCGAGTTAAATATAACTGGCTTAAACCAGTATCTGAAGGTGGTGCACCAGAGCATCTTGCTGGTGATATTAATCTCTTAAAACAAGATTATCTACTTGAAAATTATCTTCGTGATGCAACAAATCCTTCATGTCATTTAATTAAATCTGTTCATGTTCAAGCTGAAGCAAGTGATTCTATAGAAGAAGTTAAATTTCTAGAACAAATTGCAAATGAAAGTTCTGGCGGATTTCCACATGGTATTGTTGCTCATGCAAATTTAGCATCACCAGAATTACCAACTCTATTAGAAACTTATACTCGTGATTATCCACGTGTAAAAGGTGTTCGTCAATTACTTAATTGGTCAACAACAGATCCACGTTTATCAATGACTGATCGTGGTGATTATCTAACTGATAAAACATGGCTTGATGGTTTTCAATTACTTATATCACATTCTTTATCATTTGATTTTCATGTATATCCATCACAAATGATTGATGCATCGAAAGTAGCACGACAATATCCAAATGCAATACTTATTCTTGATCATTGTGGTTTACCTGTTGATGGTCAAAAAGATTTTGATGGTTGGAAAGAAGGTATGAAACATATGGCTGAACAAACCAATGTTATTTGTAAATTAAGTGGATTAGTTATGTTTAATCATACATGGTCAAAAGAAATCTTATCACCATATATACTTGAATGTCTTCGTTTATTTACACCAAAACGTTGTATGTTTGGATCAAATTTTCCAGTAGATAAATTAAATATAACATATGAAGAACTTGTTAATGTTTATCGTGATATTGCAGAAAATGATGCAGGATTATCAAAAGATGAACTTAATTTAATATTTAAAGAGAATGCAATCAAAACTTATCGTTTATAAATATTTCTATATTTACTCTTCCAATTGAGATTATTAGTCTTTCATTTAATTTTTGATTAGAGCAGCATAGCTGAAGTTATACGATTGTTTTAAATATGTTTTTTATATTTACTTTTAATGATTTAATATGTAAAAATTAACAATAAATAAACATTCCCTTATTGACATTTCTTCAATTGTTCAATTATATCGAGTCGAGCAATATTATTCAATGTACTTTCACGATATGAATGATTTTTATCAGGTAATAATTCAAGTGCACGTTCAAAATATTCTCGTGCTTTAATTAAATTCCCATTAGTTTGATAAATTGCACCTAAATTATTCAAGGCTGCTGCAAAACGAGGATCATCTTTTCCACACGTACTTAAAAGATCAACTGCACGTGTAGTATATAATAATGCACGTTGAATATCACCTTTATCATGTAATATATTACCCATATTACTAAGACAAGTAGCAATATCAAAATCATTTCTTGGTTTAATTTCTTTTTCACGTATAACTAAAGCACGTTCAGTAAGATGAAGTGCTTCATCAAGTTCTCGTCGAGACCATTGTATATTACCAAGACCAATAAGACAACGAGCAATCATTATTGAATCTCGTTTTTTTTCATTTTCAAACCATTGTAATGCTTGAGAATAAACATGAAATGCATTATTGTATTCTTTCATATTATCATAAACTAAACCTAAGTAAATTAAAGTTTCAGCTTTATCTCGATTCGTAGCTTTTGATAATGCTTGTTGATGACAATTCAATGCATCTTGGATATTATCAAAATGTTCACGTAATAAACATCCATATTTATTTAGAACACGAACATTAGGATTTATCATACGAACAAAAATATTACGAGCTTCAGACCATTCACCACGTGCTATATATTCATCTGCTAAAACTTCATTGTCACTAGAAACAAAATATGATATTGAATATAAGAGTAAAACAAACAAACCTGATATTCAATCTTATTCTTTTAAACACATCATCAATTGTTCTTCCTAGTTTTTCTTGACGGCCAATAAATTGTTCGAATAGTTGATCTCTCTCATTCTGATTCAATGCTGTTAATTTAATTATAGTTAATAATTCATAACCATCATTTGTATTAGCACCTCTTGATACCGAACAAATACGAAATGGTAATGCGATATCAATAAGAAGTGTCTCACCGAGAGTTATGCCTAATAAATTATTTATATCAATTTTAAATAAAACATTAACTGTCTTAGAACCACGAGATGCTTGTGTAGCTTCAAATACAGCACAAGCTCTTGATCTTGTTACAGGAAGAAAACATTGAAATGCAATAATCCCTGTACTATCATATTTTTCAAGACGATCTACAAGATCTGTTGATAATTTAGTACCTAAATATACTTGATTATCATTTGATTCTAATGGTATAGGTTTTATTTGTTTAGTAAGATCATTGAAAAAAAATCGAGTAAGTGATAAAATTTCTTGATCATGAATACGCATTGCATTTGATATAAGAAGATAATATGGAAATGGATGACGTTGTTTGTCTAACCAAGTAATAGTTTGATTTGATTTGTATGATGTTTTAAAATCATTGATGAAAGATTTTATTTGATCATTCGATGGTAAGAAAAGATGAGTTTGTTCTACAAGAGATTTTTTTGTACTTTTTAATTCTTCAGTATCTTTTTTCCACAGATTATAGAAATAAAAATCTAAATTATCGTTTCCATTTGTTTGATAATTAAAAAGTAAACTTTTAACATTTAATTGTTGTTCAATTGTAGTAAGTATATCTGATAGAGATATTAATAACATATCTATCTGAGAATAAATACCAATAACTTTACTTGGTAATACATTTATATTTTGATTGTCTGTCAATAAAATAAGTATAGCTTCAATCGATGTTAATAATTCAAATGTTTGTAATATATTTTCTAATATACTTGTTGTTATTAAAACAACTACTTTATCTTCTTTTATTTGTTGTTTAACAAATGAAATACATGATGATAGATCTCGAAATAATTCAATAGATTCGATTATTGTATTAAATATTGATATCGTCAATTTTTCTACTTCATCAAAAATAACTATACATATTCCACTACTCCTTGATGCCATGATTAAAAATTGTAATTTACTATTTGATTCGTTTTTTTCTCTTCAGCTTGTTGTGTATGTCTTTATTCGTTTGTCAACGAAGCATTTTTTTACATATAAGAATAATAAAGTAACACGTTATGAAAGTAATTGAAAGGATATATATACCATAAGATGAATTTTAACTAAATGTTTACACAATGAAAATCGATATTTATTGAGTTGCATGTGACTTTTACAATAAATTTCTTTATTTATTTCTGACTTAATATAAAATCATATATAAAACTATCGTGGTAAAAGATTATCAAGATCAGCAATAGAAAAAGCATAAACAGCCCAAACAGCAGCTGCTAAATCAACATCAGTTGAATTAAGTACATTCATTGTATCACCATTTGAATGATGATATGCAAAATAATCCCAGTTATCATTAAGAAGTGATGCACCAGGTACTCCACGTTGCGTCCATGGACTAATATCTTCACCACCACCACCTGATACAACTTGTGTTGCATTAATTGATGACAATTGTTTTGATATAGATTCGACAATCTACAAGAATTTTATTTAATTAAAGATTCATTGATTATGATCTTACTTGTTGTGCTTGAGGTCTTCCTAGAAATTGAAGACCTTGAGGATGAAATACTCCAAGATCAGATTCCATAACAAGACTCATTTTTGGTACTTCAGATTGATGTGCAGTAAAATATTGTTCAGCACCAATACCACCAAATTCTTCACATGACCACAGAACACAACGAACTGTTCGTTTAGCACGAACGTTTAATGAATGAAGTAAAGAAAGAACAGTCCAAGAAATCATTGCACCACCACCATCATCCATTGCTCCTTTTTTTTTGAAAAACAAAATATGAAATATTAGAAACTTAAACAATAATTAATTTACCTTGACCAACATCCCAACTATCAAGATGACCACTAACAAGAACAGTTTCATTAGGTAAACTTGCACCTCTTACTTCAGCTACAAGATTATAACCAACAACATCAGGTAATGTTTGTGCTTCCATATAGAGATATATTTCAATAGATTGATTTCGTTGTTGAAAACGATCAAGCATATCTGCATGTTCAACTGAAAGTGATCCAGCTGGAATTTTTGGATATGTTAAATCATATGACATAACACCTGTATGAGGAGAATCAATTGAACGTGATGCAGCTGATCGACTAAGAGAAGCTACTGCTCCACATTTCGCTGCACTTGATGCTCCACCAACACGATAACCAACAACTGTACCATAACAAGCTAATGGTTGCGCTTTCCAATCACATTGTGGATTAAAAACAACAATTTTATTTCGTGCTTCTGCACATCGTAAATTTAATTCATCAAATGATCGAACAACAAGTACAGGTGCTCGAATACCTGTTGGTCCAGTACCAATTGAATTACCTAAACCAAGCATTGATAATTTTGTAAAACGTGGTTGCAGTAAATGAGCACGTTCTTCACCTCGTACCCAATGAGGTATTTTAACTTCTTCAACATGAACATTATCTAAACCTTCTTTAATCATTGCACTTTGTACCCAATCAATAGCTTTTGATAATGATTCATTTCCACATAGACGAGGACCAATTGTATCAGCTAATGCAGCTAAACGATTATATGTTACACCTCGAAAAGCACCTTGTGTAACTAATTCAATTATACGATCTGATATTGCATTTGATGAATGATTATCAGTAATAATTGTTCGACTAGTTACACTTATTACAGGAAGAATAAGAAATAACCAAAGCATAATTATTAAAGAAGTAAAAATATTTTTCACAATGACACGACAACAAAAAAACAATGAATTACATTTACTTTAAATAAATGCGTTGAGTGATGAAAGCAAAATATTTGTTTTATTCTACATATCTTAACTTTTTTCTTTATCATCAAACTACAAAACCACCGTTATCAGCTATCAGTTAGATAAACGTTTATTATTTCTTTGCAAAGAAAATAATTTAGAAACAATTGTTTCAATAACTAATATTTTAATACTTAAACCATCTGAAAATTTTCTTTTCTCTATCATATTGACATTGAGCATATAATTAATAACAGTATATATATAATAATATGTCATCTTATATTCTGTTCGTTGACAATTATAACATGTAGACATGTCAGTTTTATTGATACTTTTCCTTGATAACGTCTCAATTCATTCTATAAAGAAATAAATATATTGATGATCAATGTCTATTTATAAAGCGAAGGTTACGTTGTCAATTAATGATATGTATAAAACTGTATACTGAAAAAACTAGAATAAGTACTCAAAAAATTGTTCAATCTATACTTAATGACGTAATTTGAATAAATCATTTATTTCTTAGTAAAATTATGACGCGCTACAATAAATATATAAATTATAAGTTTTTTTTTTAATTTCATGTTATCGAATTCAACTGTACAATTATGTATTCTAATTTTTCTATGGTATTTAATAAGTTCACTTGCAAATATAGTTGGTAAACGTTTATTAACTATTTTTCCACATCCAATTAGTGTTACACTTGCACAACTTTTTCATGGTTGGGCTTATTCAGTACCATTACTTCGTTTAATGAATATACCACAACCAACTTATTTATATTCAACACGTATTTATTATATATCAATAATAATTCCATTAGCAATAGGAAAATTATTTTCACAATTAACTTCACAAATAAGTTTACGATTAGTACCTGTGTCTTATACACATACAGTTAAAGCATTAATGCCTATATTTACAGTTGTATTATCAAGAATTATACTTAGTGAAGAACAATCATTTATGGTTAGTTTCGAGAAAAAACAAATTTTCTCATTAGTATAATAATCTATTTAGACATATATTTCATTAATACCGATTATTGTCGGTGTTATTATAGCATCATTGAGTGAATTATCATTTGATGCAATTGGTTTAATTAGTGCATTATTTAGTACAGGTTTATTAGCAATACAAAATATTTACTCAAAAAAAACACTTCAACATATTGATATACATCATTTAGCACTTCTATCGATTCTTTCTAAATTTGCTTGGTGTCTTCTTATACCATTCTGGTTTCTATTTGATGGACCACAGATTGATATTAGACAAGAAGTATACTATTTCTTTTTTTTGTTGTTGAAATCTATCTAATTATGTATTCTAGTTAACATTAACAGTCATATTTTTTATGTTAATGGATGGTCTTTGTAATTTTATTTATAATGTTCTTGCATTTACAATGATTTCACGTCTTTCACCACTTAGTTATGTTATAGCAGGCAGTACAAAACGTCTTGTTGTTATTATTATTTCCATACTTATTCTTCATAATCCTGTTACTAAAATGAATTTATTTGGTATTAGTTTAGCTTTAGTTGGTGTTGTTTTATACAATAAAATAAAATATGATGAAAAAAAACAGCAATCTTTATTGAAAACAATAACAATACAATCGATTCTACCATCGCCAGTGCCATAAAAAGAAATAAAATCATAGATATAATCATTCTATTGAAATATAACAAACAAAAAAAAAGATATATGTATATATAAAGTCATTCTTCTTGTTGCCAACGATCATTCCATAATGGTTTTCGTGTTGATATTGAAAAGAAATCTAGACTATTTCTATTCGATAAATGAGTAGCAGATAATGGTCGACTTTGAATGTGATGATTTTTTTCTGATACAGAAGAAGTAGATGATATAAAAGATGTATTTGAAAGACGACTAGGAACACGAGAACGTGAATCAGTTGAATATGTAATAAGATTCATTTGACGATCATAATCAGATAATAATTCATCTCGTTTTAAACTACGACTTGGACGAATTTGTTGTAGACGTTGTAAAATTTTCTATTCAAAATAAGAAAATTATTAACAAAATTTCGAATAGAATATAAATTATCTACTATTGTCTACATTCGATAGATTTTATTGTTTCATCAATTATAATTAAATCAATAGTCCTCTAAATGATTGTGATATTTCAATGACCTATCAGTTTTTTTTAGTAATTTATAAATATATACAATATATGTCACATTTGAAATTATGTTCGTTATGGTTTGTAATAGATGCTGCAACGGTGTCTGTCACGGTCTTTATATGATATCTGTCTCTGTCACGGTCAGTAATAGGAGTATTGTCAAAATGTCAGTCACGGTCAGTGATAGGGGCATTGTCAAGGTGTTTTGTCATGGTCTATGAGGACAAGTTTCTCTCGTTGTACTTGAACATTTTTTATAGGTCATATTTTACAAAACAATAAAAAGAAAATTGATATATCGATAAAATTAAATTTTTAAAATATCATACTAAATTTTCACGTTCAATTTGTTGTTGTTGTTTCTGACGATTAATTGCAGATGAAGCTAAACGAGTTCGATAGTGATTATTTCTATTGTTATGTATGAATGGTTGTTCATAATGATGATGATGAGAATTTTTTTTGATTGAGACATTTGTTTCATTTAATTGTTGTTGATGATGAAAAGAATATGTAGGAGATGTTGAACGACTTGTTGAAGGAGATAAACCTAATAGAACATGTTTCATTGATTGAAGTTGAAATGGATGTTGATGTGACATAGATATTGATGATACATTAGTAATATCATATTCAGAAGAATCTGATGAATTGGAACTATCATGTTGTTGTTGTTGATCAATGGATAATTCTGTAGGTATTATCGCAAGTTTTGAAACATATGATGATGATGATGATGATGGTGATAATGTTCTATTATCATGAATGAAATCTGATGATTGAGATAGTTTGTCATCCATTTGTTCAATCGTCTAAATAAAAGACCTTGAAATTATTCATTGTTGTCTAGTTATGTTATATTAGTGATTATTATTAACGATAATATTGACACCTCGACTGTGTTGTCATTAGAATATGTGTGGGTCTTTTCGTTCTGCCTGAATGGCTTCTTTTTTTCTTGTTTTTCTATCTCATCGTAAGTTATAGTCTGTGCATCTATTTCGCGCTGTCTCTCTTTGTCTTTTCCTCTCTCTCACTCGCTCTCGTTCTGTCTCTCATGTATAGCAGTACGCATGAACCAAATGCCTAATTGATGTGTTTATTTGAGTAGCGAAGGAGGTCGTTCTAAAAAGAAATAGTTATGGGTCTCGGCAATTCTCGAAAATGGTACGTACACCAATCAGAGAAACCATCATCATTTGCTAGACATAGTGGTCCAGGTGGGGAAAAACACAGGCCAAGCATTTTTCGACGTCGAAGATCTATAACAACAGCACCAGCAGCTATACCAACAATGGTTCAACCAATGGCTCGTCGAGCTCTATATGGTTCTTACTCAGCTATGCGACCAATGCCACAAATGCCACAAATGCCACAGACTTATACACCAATGCAACAAATGTCACCATCGTATATGCCAATACGTTATAATAACTATGCTTCTCCTTCATATATTCAACCTCAACCTATGATGATGCAACAACAACGAGCAGCACCAGCTATGCCTCAGTCATATATGGCTCTTCCGTCTCCGTCAATGTCAACGCCATACATGCAACAACCACAAATACAACCTGCATATAATAATGCACAAGCTCAGGCTCCTCTACCAGCAAGTATGTCAGGTGGGACTGGATCATATCCTTTATCATATCCATCACAACCTGGGAGACTTATTACAGATTGGACAGGTGGTGGCAAAATATCACCAGGCTTTCTTGGACCACCTATATAATTTATAGAAAAGAAAAATTATTTTTATTTCAATTTTTCTGTAGTATAATATGTATCACATTTAAATGTCTATTCAAATTATAAACTTCATTTTCTTATGCCTTTATCTGTCTCGTTTTCTTCTTCTATTTTTCTTCTTTGCCGTTATAGCAAAATGTTACTAGATATCTTCAACATATATGTATTAGTTACTCATCATTTACGCTACATTATATATACAAGTGAACGAATGTTATGGTCCTCATTTATATTAGATGATTTTTTATACTGGTAATTTTATACAATAGATAGCATCTAATCAACAATAATAGTTGTCAACATGGGGAAGGAGACAGACAATCAAAGAAAGCCATTTGTATGTGTCTATTCATTCGTTTTTTTTTTGTAGATTAATATCTATTTGTTTTTTTTTATATTCATGTCTTGAATCTAAGTGATAGAATAAATCATGTCACCAATCTTATTTTTTCTTTATATAATATACATAGAAAAAAAGGAGAAAAAAATAGGGTAAAAACGAAATAGAAATTAGCATGGGAGAATCAATCATGCATAAAACTTGACAGTCTCGTAATAGACATGATATGAAAATTAATCTCCTATGAAAAAGATAGAAAATAGTATTACCTGTTTTATTATTGAACGGAAACGATGATATTCCTTACTTTTACTAGAAATTGTTTCAATGAAAATAAACTCATCTTTACTATTAGGAATATAGAACAACCATAAGTAGATACAACTACTCATTCTCCAGCGACGTCCTCTTTTTTCAACATTTATGATATCTTTAAAAAAAATCACATATTATACTATTATCGGTAGATGCCACTGAAGAACAGCTTTGTATATATTGTCCTTGCTCTTCTAGTTTCCTTCAACTTAATATCGTTTTCAAGGAATATAATTCATCTTACACGTATCACGATAAAAATATGTGGGCGAATACGTCAAGTAAATATTATTTGATAATGAAAATATTATTCTGAGTCATCTTGATTTTTGCTTACGGTAATCGTTGACGTATGAAGGAAAAAGAAAAGGTACACCATATGTATCCACGCAATTTCATTTTTGTTCGTTATTGTGAGAGTCTAAATATATAAATCAATGTCGCATATCCATGATGATGAAGAAAATCCAATGACTGTTTCATTTAGCAATGATAATGGTATACATCGACATCGTTCACATGCATTTTCAAATTTAAAACCAGCTAATGTTCTTGATCATATAAAAACAAAAGTAAAACGAAAACATAATCCAACGAAAAGTTTATTAGATACGCCTGTTATTACGGTTCATTATGACAGAAATGAAAACAATAATACTAAGCAAACACATGAAGATGGATATAACCAATTAAATCCACCAAGTATATCATTAACAAAAGCTTATTCTCAACCGACTATTTCAACATTAGTAGTAACTGATCAACATTCGAAAAGTTTTAGTGACAACGAAAATCACGACGAAGAAAATTGTATGTTTTTCAATATTTATATTAATATTCTTTGAAAAAAAATTGAATATTTCGTTTAGTTATATCAATGGATAAAACTGAAAACAATATAACGATTTCGGAACCAATAAATCAAAATGATCATACTAGTTTAAGTGTTCCAAAAGAAGATAATCAACAATTATCTGATACTGAAAATAATAAGAAAAATACAAAAACGAAAACGAAATTAAATAAAGCATCAAAAACTACTTCCGAACCAGCTAATCAATCTGATTCAAAAAGACGATCACAAAAATCTCGATACACGGTAGAGTATTCATCAAAAAAACAACAAAACAAGAAAAATAAGAAAGATGATCATGACAATATGGAAACACTTCCATATTTAACTGTATGTTATTAAAAGACATGACCATTATAGACTTATCTCTGATAGTTCAAGTCATCATTTGCAAAAAACATTTCATTGTTTAAAAAACATTCTATATATAAATTATTATTTATTTTATTTTTAGGGTTTTCAAATTCGTGATGATGATTTTAATAATATCTTTGAATTACCAGCAGATGAACAATTAATTATTGGTATGAATTGTAAAATATCTTATATAATGTATATGTATATTACAAAATTTTAGCGTATTCATGCCTCTGGCGAAAAGATATGTATATGCATGGACGAATATTTCTTTCCGTCAATTACTTGTGTTTTTACACGTGTTTTTTCAAATGGGAAGAAAGTGTATGTTAATATTGTATTTTATTTTGAAGGAAAGAAAAAAGAATGTAAATTGTATTTATCTAGGTGCGTATTGCTTGGAAAGATATTATCAGTATTAAAAGAGAAAAATCAGTTAAAGTACTTTCAAATGCAATTAAACTGGAAACAAAGAATGGGGAACAACATGTATTTGCTACTTTTATATCAAGAGAACGAATACTTGTACCTATGTGTCGTTTATGGCAAAATGCATTAGCGGACAAAGTAATACTCGATATAATGATTTCTTTTAAACGAAATATTTCTTTTATTTTTGTAGCCATTGGATTATCAACAATTACGAACGATAGTTTTGACGGATTCATTAAGTAATGATGAATCAAGTGATGATAGTGAACAATCGATTAGATTGAAAAATAACCGTAAACAATCTTCAGATGTAAGTTTTCTTAGATAATACAGTTCTTCTAGTTAAAATTTTGTTTTCATCGTTATAATTATATACCTAGATTTTTCTTACGTTTCATGCAATCTAGTATTTCAATAATTAAAATAATATCAGATGACGCAGCAATTCATGATAGATTCAATTTTTTTATTCTGAAGGTAGAGGTTGCTGACGTATATTGATTGAGGATTTTATATTACTAAAAAAGTGTCTGTCTGTCAAATAGAAGAAACAAAAAAAAGCTGTAATTTTTTCGTTCTTCATAAATATTTTCTTTCTATTCGAAGCAGTCCGAATGTACTCTTTCTATTTATATATCCGTTCGATGACAATATCTACTATTAGATCAATCTTTTAATTGATCAAAAAATAATCAACTATTTTATCTATATTTTCAGCGGTATCCACAATCACAATCTCAATCACCCGTTCTTTCAAAACATAGAACAAAATCATCCGTACCATCAGAGGACACGGAACAAGTAACCTACGTATCAGCTTGTCCATGTGAAACACATTTAGCACGAACTATTATTGATCGATCATATTCTTATGATGTTGATAAACTCTATGAATTTATATTTGAAGACAATGAAGTATCACGTGCATATCATGAGTCACAAAAATTAATAGGTATAAATAATAATTAAAATATATCTACAAATCTAATCGGTTTTTTTTGAAGATTTTAATCTCGGTGAATGGCATATAAATAATGAAACAGGTAAACGAGAACGTCAAGTTACATATAAAATTCTAAGTCAATCAATTCTTGGTACAAATACTATTACTTGTACTGAAAAACAGGTATGTTTATTTTTCTAGAATTTTCAATTAAATATAAAATATAATTATAGACCATAGAAGTCGAGATACCACATTCATTGTATGTTATTAATACAGATGTATATAATGAAGGTGTAAAATATACAGATTCATTTTATGTTGCATCACGATATTGTATGTATCAACGTGATGCAAAACATTCTTCATTACGTATTAGTGCAGAAATAAAATATATTAAAAGTGTCAATGGATTTATTAAATGTAAGAGAAAATAATATATTTGTTTCTTTGTATAAAATATATTTGATTTTGTGCTTCAGCATTTATCGAAAAAAATTGTAATTCATCAGTTGATGAGGGTCATAATGATCTAGGTAAGTAGAATTCTTTTTTTTTTGGAAAATATATAATACTAAAATTTCTTTTATTATAGCTCGAAAACTTGAAAGTCAACAATCAGTAATAAATAATCGTAAACCTGATCAAAAACAAGCAATAGTACATAAAAAGCGCATACATAAACAAAAACCAGAAGAAGAAGAAGAAGTCATACGTCCAGATAATAAACAAACAGAGTCTACAATAGAATCTGTTCCTTCATCCAATGTACAAGTACCCGTAAAAGAAAAGACTATAACTGGAAAAGGAATTATATTTGACATTGCTCTTTTTATTGGTATATTTATTCTACTTCTTCATATTTATTTATGCTATACATTATATTCTGTTGATCGAATATTACAAATTTCTGAATCTACTTGTGTAAATCAATGCAAAAAAAGTTCGTTATTTTATAGAAAAGATATTTATTCTTATCTTAATCTATGTTTTTTATTTTTTAGCTTGTTTACAAAATAAATTGCAACAATAAAAAACATTTTTATTGTACAAAAGTCAACTTAGATTAAAAATGTTTTTAAATTACATATCTATTTTTTTTCGTGTGTGAATTTCTACATTGCATATTCTTAAAAAAACAATAAATTTATTCGCTTAGCGCGTATCATAGAATTTCTTTATTTTTATCTCTATATTTTTAATGAATCGTCGTAAATCACAATTATTCTCATTATCTATCTTACGTTGGTTTTACAATAGTATTGCTATTATACTTGGTATAGTTCCACAATCAAAACGAACTCGTCGTATCTCATCTAAACGATGTAATAAAATTTTTAAGAAATCTACGAAACAAAAATCTTCACAAATAGTTATGCATACAGATATGAATACTAGGATTAATGATGATATTTGTAGATCTTCTGAGGTAAGATATCAATAGTCAACTAATGAATAGAAGATTGAGGGTGTGGATGTGAATTCATCTTTTCTCTACCTACGCCTACACCCCAGTGGCAGATTTAGGGTTGGGCGATCGCCCCTTCTTTCAGAATTTTTTTTGATTATTTACAGCAAAAATGAACGAAAAAATAGGTTCACACTACGTCATTTGGACTTAAAAAATAGTTTTTAGCCGAAATCGCCCCCTCCCTTCCAAAATCCTAGATCCATCACTACTACACCCACACCCTCGATATCAATTGCGATGTATAACTTTGCATCATTTTATTCATATTCGAAAAACTAAGAATACTATATTTCTGTTTAGATAGCAGTACTTAACAACAATAATAATAATAACCGTATTTTTGACAATTTAACACATGGTGACATAAGTGTTAATAAATGGTTTGATAACAATCAACATCGAATTTTATGTATTCAAGTAGAAAATGATAAGATGCTCGAGTATATTCAAAATTTATTGATAAAACATAGATCAACATTGAAAAATATTCGATTTATTAATTTTCAAGAACTTATAGAATCTATTCAATTGATAATAATGAATAGAACTCATGAAGATGTTTCAACAATGACAGATATCAATCAAAATTGTTGTCATGATACATTTTGTATTAATTTTATGACACAATCTGAAAATAAACGTCGTTTGAAAGCATTAGAATTTATTCGAATATTTATTGAAATGAATGAAAAAGATTTTTGTCAACATCTTATTATTAAAGAACATCTTTGTCAACAAAAGACATTAGCTATTTATCAGATAATAAAACAATTTCTTAATATTGTATATGAACAGAAATGATTAGTATTGAAAGTTTTACGGAAGTATATTTTTATCATAAATAAAATTAAAACAACTTCTTTGTTAAAATGTTAGTAGAAAAATATTTATTTCTTATCATTAGATTTATTTCGATACATTGTTGTAAACCATGATGGTTTATTTTTATCTCTCGATTTAACTTCTATTAGATCTGATTCTAATAATGTTTCTCGACCTTCAAGTACATTGATAGCTGTACGTGCTGCATGTAATGTAATAGGTACAGGATGATTTTCTAGTGACTTTGCCCATTCATCAAGTGGGGTCCATTGACATACGGCTATTTCAAGTGGATCAAAATTAATTTTTTGTTCTTCTTCATCTTCATTTAAATACATTAGACAAATAAAATAAGCATCACCATGTCCAAAACGAAATTCTGTTTTATAGGTAAACGAAAGTATACCACGAAAATGAGCACGAATACCTGTTTCTTCAAATACTTCACGTTCAACGCCATCCTCTATTGCTTCACCTACATAATTCAGAGAAAAAAATATATTTTGAGAGAAAACAGAATGTATTTATTACCCATATTAAGACATCCACCTGGTAATTTGAAATAGTCTTTAACATAAGCAAATCGTTCTTGTATAAGTAATACTTCTCGTTTTTTATTTACTATGAGACCACCAACACCAATAGTAGACATAGCATAACTTGGTAATTGATTAGGATCTGATTCATCGAGCCAATGTGTTAACATAACATAATCAGCTTTAGCATGATGAAGAACAAAACCAAGTTTTTGTGCTGTTGGAATAAGTTCCGTTTGATCATGTGGTATTGAAAGCCAAATACCTCGTCGTTTTTGTTGACGCCATGCTTCTATCGATTTTTCTAGTTGACGTTCAAATAAAGCTGGAGTTTTAGCTAAAAGTTTTCTATCAACAGTTACACCTGAATAAATATCGCCAGTTCCAGTTAATAACACTACTTCAGCACTATTTTCATTTTGAACATTACTCATTCTTCAAATAATTCTTCGATTTAATGAAGGAAAAGTTTACATTTCGAAATATATACATATGTCATAGGAAGAAAACTATAGTGGTTAAAATTCGTAACCAATAATAGTAAAATCCAATAGACAGAGAGCGACAAATAGATAGAACAATCAAACATTATGAATCCAATATAGATTTTAAAACGATCAGATATTGACAAACAGACTAAATTCAATGATTTTAACGAAGGATAATGAGTAAATATGATCAAAAAACTTTTTCGAGTAGAAATGGAACCATTTCTATCATCCAAAGTCAGAGAAAACACATCAATTTGAAGTAAAATTTCGCTACCGATCAATTATTTTAAGAAGTCAATAATAGGGACTTTTACCATGAAATCACACATTCTTTTGCTGAAAATTTCTTATTTCCTTTCATGATGCTATTGACATTCGTATTCTATCTTTATTCACATCGTCGATATAGAGTGACTGCACAGAACGTCGCAGGCGTATGGCTCAATGAGGGTGCATTGAATATCCACATCCCACATACATACACCATCCAGTATCAAAGGTTTACTAGCAATTCGTTTTGAACCCTAAAATAAGCTGCGACGTTTTGTCCATAAGATGTTCTGTCCTAGCGCCTACATTATTTAAATTCAATGACACGATCTTTAATTGTGTATCACACAATTTGAGCTATTTTATTTAACACTTTTTTCTATTATATATTTATTTATCGTAAGAAAACAAATTTTAACAATTGATGGAACGTTTTTACATACTTGAGATAACATTTAAATTTACACATATAAATAAAAAAAATTTCGTTTTTTTTAATATGCATTCTCAATCGCATCTTTATCCAAGTTTTTTTTTTCGAAACAAATATAGATGTTAATAAATATAGAATTATAAATCTTGTAACATAGCCATACGTCTTAAAGTTGTACCTAAACGTGCTTTTTGTATAGTTGAATATTTATTATCACCTCCTGCTAGACTTTCTTCATATGCTTTATCTAATGATGTTTGTCGTTGTTCAATTTTTTTCGACTGTATAATATTTTTTAAATCTTGTAATTGTAATTCTAATTGTGTTTGTTTAGATTGTTTTTCAATTAATTGAATTCTAGCAAAAAAATATTAAAATTTAATTATATATAAAATTAATTTCTTACCTTTCATTTATTTGATTTGAATCTTCGATTCTCGTTATTGGCTGATACTAGAAATAAAAAAAAAGAATGTAAAAAGAAATCATAGAATTAAATCATTTTTACAGGTGGTGGAGATAAATTTATTGGTCTTGATGATGATGATTGAACAGCTGTTATTGAATTTGAAACAGCAAGTGATTGATTCACTTGTGTAATAGCTAAAAGTTTCTCTCTTGCAGCTGCTTCAGCTACACGCCATTTCGCAAGTTCTAATTTTAATTCATCAGCTTCTTGGCGACTACAAAAAACATAAAAAAAACTCAATTCAAAAACTTCTAATAAAATAAAATAATTTTCAAATTTAGTTTCGTTAGTTTCTATATATATATCCTTTTATAACTAACCGCTGTTCAATAGTTGATGAAAGAAGATTAAATTCATTACAATGAGATGAATAAAAATGATTACTGTTTTAAATATAGAATTAAAATAATTCTATGAAAATTAAATCTTACTTTTGAACTGAATCATTAACTAATGTTGATATGATTTGTTTACATCCATTAATTTGTCGAGCATACAATTGTTTTTCTTCTTCATTCTTTCGAAAGACAACAAATCAAATTTTTTCGATTTAGAAATTTAATTTAAAATAATTCAACTTACTCGATTCATTTCATATTTACATCGTTCAAGTTGTGTTTCAATTTCAAGTGCTTTTGCTGCTTGTAATCGAGCTTCTTCACTACTTATTTGAGCTTTATGTGCTAATAAATCAGCTACTTCTTGATATTTTAACTGAAATAATATTAATTATTGTATTTGAAAGAAGAAAAAAATAAAGAATTCAAAAACATACTAATGTTTGATGAATTTCTTTCATTTGTTGTTGATAATTAATAAAATTATGTTCGATTTCATCACGACGTTTTTCTGCTTGTAATCTTAAACTACGTTCTCTCGTCACTATTCTCATTTTTTCCTAGAATAATGATTTACATATTTTTAAATAAAATTATTCATCCAGGTAAAAGTACATACAATGCACTTTTATATATAGATAAGAAAGATAAGATATAATATTTTTTCTTCCTTAATTCTAAATTGTTCTAGTTATGTTAAAATTTTCATTTCATACTTACTTTTTGCTGTTGTTCTTCGAAATATCTCATCTGTTGAATTTCAATGGATTGTTCTTGTCGACGTCTTATATACAATTCATGATTACCCATTGCTAAGTCAAGTATCTAAATAATTCATTGCAAAAAAAAGAATAAAATAATCTTTTTAAATTACATACTTCTTTGCTAATAGAAGATTTTGCAGTATAGAATGCAAATGTTGCATGTTTATCACTAGCAAGATATAATACAACCTAAAAGAATAGTTTATAAGAAAATTGTCGAATATTATTATTATTTAATTACTTTTTTATCATGAACAGTAACTGATTTGATATCACACCAGGAAAAGAAAACTTCGGGTCTTAATTTATTTTTCTTATAAAAACGAATTCCTAATGAATCAATTCCTAACCAAAGTTCAGCAGCAATAGATAATTGATCTGACTGTTGTTGTTGTTGATTATATAATTTAATTTGTTGTTGTGGAGATGATTTATTAGTACCTTGCATTTTTGATATTTCAAAAAATGCTAAACCAAACATATCTAAATCTTGTGCATGTTTTAAATATGACATTTCACTTTCTTCTCGTGTTAATGATGTATGTGTACGCCATAAGGCAATAATACGATCAAACCAATCCGAACGAGATAATTCAATTTTTTGAAAACATGATAATGGTAACAAACCTTCATTTTCTAAATTTAATGATTCCGATGAAGATACAACTTGATCATAATCACCAAACTAGAAGAAAACATATAGAGAGTTATATATTTAAATAAATTTTACCTTTGCTTGAAGCGAAAGTGATGCAAGATGAGCAGCAGTATCTGGTGGACAATAAATATCCATATTAAGAATATCTTGTTTAACTTGTAGATAGAAAAGATGTCGAGTTATATCTTGTATAAGTTCATGAGTAATATCTTCCGGATAGAATTTAACAACAAAATAAAGTTCGATTGTGCCCTTAATAGATTGTTGAGTAGTATTGATTATAGAAGATGATAGACTTAATGTTGATATTGATGAAGATATTGGTAATGAACGAAGAAGATGAGGTTTATTATTATTATCTATTATATGTGTTGAATCAGATGTTTTAGGTGAGATTTGTATTGGTTGTGAAATAATCTAAAGATTACTAATTTTTATGAATCATTCTAGTTTTTTTTGTAGAATTTCAATATAAAGCATACAGTACGATTTAACTGAAGCCAATTCCATTCATTAGAAAATTTATCTATATATTTAACGCCGAAATACCAATGTTCTCGAAGGCCAATTGTTTGACAAATAAGAGAAAATATTGTATTACCTTTAGCTGTTGCCTAAAAAATAATATTAGAACTCAATACTAGAAAAATATCTCTTTATAAATCATATAACTTACTTCAATAGTAAACTGTAATTCAGCATCCATAGTAAAGATTTTACAATAATATTCATCTGATTTTTTCTTTCCACTACTGAATACCGGCATGAAAAGTTTCAAATAATTTTTTTTTTGAAATGATATGTATCTATAAGAATGACAAGATTCTTTTATTATTCTATCTATTATATTTATCTTCTCTATAGTCATTGTAGTATATTGACGTGAGTCTTTAGTTAAACATTGATATTACCTGAATAAGAGTTAATCTTTCATTTTCTTTTTCTCTCTCTAAACTATGTATGGAAGATTTATTTTAGTTGTAATTTCTCGTATGTTCTTTCTTCTTGTGCGTGTGTATATGTCTTTTTTTTTTCATTGACGTTTTTCGGTAATCACAGAGCGCGTGCGTGACATTATCGACGAGGAATAAATATGAAGAGGAACAGAACCAATCGTTCTCTTGTTTTTTCATGTTTCGTTTCTGCTACGCAAGAAACCACATGCCATGCATACCTTTGCCTATTTTTTCTTTCTTCGTTTTTTTTCTTATATTTCTCATGTCTATACGTTGACTTGTCGCACATTAATGTGGATTCGTTTGTCACAAATATAACTCCATTAGTTTTTATTATAACTACACTATCGTTATTATCATTAATATATCTTTATAGAAGTTGACGTGAAGATGACGCATAAAAGATATAAAAGAAAAGAAAAAAAGGTATCATTCAAATAAAATAATATGAAGGTGTATTGACGCAATTTACATAGTTTACTCAATGGAATGTATACCGAAAGAATGACTAGTATGTGCACATCGTATTGAATTCATATGATAATAAAATATAATTGTACAACCTACGAAAATTCATTTTTCTTTTCAACCTACATAGATCGAAATAAAATAAATAGCATAACTACATATGAATATATCTAAAACTTAATAAAATATACTAAAAATAAAAATATTTTTTTAGTAATATCATTCAGTTTAGAATCGATCCTTCTTTTTTTACTTATTAATATTGATTAGTAGACATAACCGTCGTTTTAATAAAAAGAACGGTGAATAGATGATACTTGATTGCATTCTTAGGATTTTTGAAACATTATTCTTTAATTCTTCGCTTGATCGAAATATGTTTTTTTTATCAATGATAGTGTATCGAATAGTATACCTTATTTACCATTGATAGCTATCTCTATTCTTTCGAAATCAAATGTACTCGTGTGGTTAAAATGTAAATTCTTAACTTTCAAATAGTATTTCCATTAATGTAGGGTTTTTTTTATAATACAATATTAGTAGATTTCACAAACTAAAAGCTAATATTAATTACCGACTTTACTTATCTAGTAGATTCATATCATGATCAATGATAATAACGAAGCACAGAATGAAATATTTACATTTAATAATAAATAAAATTTAAAGCTTTATATGTCAGTTACAAAATTATAATCAATGGTTCTCTGAAATGAATGTAGGAAATTAAACAGTATATCATACTTGATAGAGATATTAGTCTTTTTTATTTTGTGATAATAGATATAGTAAGATGTTTTTATATAAGCCAGTTAAGATATTAGATTCTTGCTGATATATTATAAGTTTTGTCTTCTATTTTCTAAAATTCTTTATGATCAATTAAATAAATAAAAATTATTATCATAATCACATGAGAATTTAAGCTAACACTAATATGTAATAATAAATATCATTCTATACGAACTCTTAGATTAGTCAACTACTTCAGATTGATATTGACTTTTTTTTACGAAGAACATTTATTATCTAGAAAATAGAAAGAAAACGGATAACTTATTATGAGTAGGAGTCAATTTAAAAAAATACTTGTCTCTTGTTTAATATCTTTCTCAAATAGTTATGAAAAAAAACTAAAATTTAATGATCAAGAGTAATCCGATCGGAACTACTTCGATTTATTATCCATCGTATATACTTTAACACGACCAACTATTGATCTTTCTCACACATTCTCATGTTATCTATTTCCTTCATAATGAGAATGTTGTCGGCAATTGTTTAATATATTTTCTTTTTCAAAATAAAATAATACATAGAACTTCTATAAAAATAAGACAGCGGAACCGGAACAGACATCAATTCAAAGAAGCGTAAACGAGAGTATATCGTCGGGCATATTTCAATTGAATATATATATATATTGACACCCAGAAAAAGATGATACTCGATTTCTTTCTTTCTCTGTGTCTGTCTCACCTGATCGTGAATAACAGAGAAAAATCATATATATATGCCAAATTTTGTTTAACTTATACGCGTGAGAGATCACCACCATATGTCGATAGAAAGAGACAAACAACGACACAGTGATTGAAATGTAAATATAATGTGGATACGCTTGTCTCAATATATACTCACACTATAGGGACATTGTACATCAAGAAGTAACATTTTCATTATAGACTCATCATAAAACAATGCTCGAAAAAAAGAAAGTCAATGCAGCTGATACGACCATCTGGTCTCCCATTTGATTAGTAGTTCTACTCAATTCTAAATCCTCTCTTTTTTCTTTCTACCGTCATTAGATCAGAGAAGGAAAGAAAAAAGTAAGCCGCTATAGTTGATTCTTTTCTTTCATTTAATGATCTGTTGACTTTCTTTTTCTTGTCACTTGTCTATCAAGATGATTCAGTTAAATATTATAAATTGATAATTTTGTGTTATTTTTTATGACAGTATCACACAAAATATATAGAGAAAAAAAAAAGCGAAACACTGTGTAAAGTGTGTAACAAGTGAAAAGAAAAACTCGAAAAAAAAAATGTTACAAATGTGTTGGATAATGATATTCATAATAGTCTCCTGTTGGTGTTGATGATGGACTTGGACTTTTCGTTGGATGATGATTAGTTGATGCTGATGCTGTACCATTTCCTAATGGTGGCGTAACACGTTTCTCTTTTTGTCTTCGATTACAAAACCATACTCGTACAACTTCTTTTTCAAGTTGTAATTGATCAGCTAAATGTGCAATATCTTGTGCAGCTGGCTTTGGATTACGAGCAAAATGTATTTCCAAAGCTTGTTTTATACTAACTTCAATAGATGTACGTTTTTTACGTTTACGACCACTAGCTGCAATTTTTTCCATTGAATTTGATGTACCGGTTTGAGATTCAGAATCTTCTAACCATTTAGCTAATAATGGACGTAATTTACACATATTTTTAAAACTTAATTGTAATGCTTCAAAACGACATATTGTTGTTTGACTAAAAACATTGCCATAAAGATTTCCAAGTGCAAGACCAACATCAGCTTGTGTATAACCAAGTTTAATACGTCGTTGTTTAAATTGTTTAGAAAAACGATTTAAATCATTATTATCAATATGTATTTGATGTTCATCATCATCATTATTATTATTATGATTTATTTGAAGTAAATTTAAATCATTATCATCAAGTGATGATGATGTTGGTGGTGGTGGTAGTGGTATTTGAAAATGATGTTCAGGATCAGTTGATGATGAACCATATGTTGGAATAAATTGATGATTAGTTAAATAAGGTTGATGATGATAATTTGTTGATTGATAATAATTTGAAGGATTTGATGCCCAATAATCTTCAATGGATAATGAATGTTGTTTATGTGGATGATGCTGCATAATAACTGGCCAAGCTGTACCATTTATTGGACTTGTTGGTGATGGTGAAACACTTTTTCTTTCAGTTAAATGTGTTGGACTTGTTGTACTGTTACCTGTTGGAAATGAATATGTATTATTATTATTATTTGGTTTAATATCAGTTTGTTGTAAAATTAAATCATTTGATGATTCCGATGATGTCGGATAAAAAAATGTATTTGGTGTTGGTGATGATGCTGAATCAAGTTGATGTTGATGATGAAATGGATGGATATGATGATGAGTATGAATATGATGATGATGAAGAGCATAAGCAGTTGCTGCAGCAACGGATGATGGTGATGTTGACATGATTTAAAAAAATCATTAACAAAATCTTAACTAAAATAAAATTTTTATATTTAATTATTGTTCTTAATTAGTTTTATCGAAGATTTTTTTTATTTCTATATGGATATATATATATATATAATACTCACCATTGAATATACTGAAATTAGTTGGGTGAGAATATACGTTAGTAGTGCTTGAATAGGAAATCGAGCACAACTGACAATCGCAGTATTTATTTGAATATCAATACGTGGGATAAGATAGCTGCTGGTACTAGTACTAGTTTTGAATGCAAATGAAATTCAGATTTGCCGCCGTCCGATGCTTCTTCTGTCAAGGAGTTGCTCTCTTTCTCTATGCGTAGTCGATGACAAGATAGCTTCTCTTTATTTGTGTATGTATGCATGCAACAAGTGCATCGAACGAAAGGAGAAGAGAAAGAGAAAGAAAAAAAGAAGAAAATGGGTTGGTTGATTGAAGGAATAGGAACTTGCATTTTTTTGATTGGATAGAATGACCTTTAGGGAGAAGAAGAAAAAAAAAAAAGAATGATCGGATTTCTTTTTTTTCTTCGGTTTTTTTTTGTCGTTGCCATTGCGTGATTGATGGATCTAATCGTATGTGTGTACACAAGACATTTCCTGTGTCACCACCATCATATAGCAAGAACAAGAAGAAGAAGAAGAAAAAACGAAGAATTGATAGTCAAAGAGACAAACAAACATATAGCAGATGGTCCTATCAGTTGGAGATCGACCAATTCTAATTAGACAAGTCTAGAAATACAACTCGAAAATAAAATTAGCTAGTATTTTTTTTTCTGCCTAGCTAGTCAAGATCAGAGACACGGGAAATTAGGCTAATCGAGTTGTTCTTTGTCATTATTCTTCATATTCGATATAGTTAGTAACAATAATATATATATAAAAAAAAAAAAGAAGAGTCGATGGTCGATCGAGTATAATTACAAGGCTTCTCTTATCGAAAGAAAAGGAGCTAAAACTAATCCTCTCGCACCTTGACAAATATACACACGACCTTTCCACACCTATATCTCGTTTATAATGATGGATTTGGACTTTTCGTTTTTTTCTTCTTCTCTCTGTGCAACCTACGCGTACATTTATATATATATAGATATACATTCACTAGTTTCGGTCTATTCTGTTCTTGTTTGATTTTTTCTCCCTAGACACCTTGAAAAAAGAAAAGCATCATGCCTACGCACTCTCATATAATCAACATTTGGCACTTGTCCATCTTAAAACAAACAGACAAAAAAAATCAGACAATAACAATATACAAACGTGTGCGCGTGCTACAAGTGACAAGAGTCTAAAATTTTCAATTCAATAATGAGCAAATAAAACTTGAATTTTGTATTTCTTAATATTTCTTTTTTGTCGTCAATGCGCGTGATCATAATGTTATCTCTAGTCAGTTCTTTTTGCATATATGCAAATGTTCATTCTTTGTATTTGATGCTTCTTCGAAGACAAAAAAAAAATAGGGGAAGAAAAAAAAAAGAAAGAAAGAAAACGGAAAAATCTTTCTACACATTATTGTTAATGTTATTCTATACACTCTTTAGTATATCAATATCGTTTGATCAAGTTCTATTTTGTCTTCAAAGCGAATAAAATCGATCATTCTTTTTATAGCTCACACATTTTGTTGACATTTCTAGAAAAAAGTTAGTGAAGCGAATTTTAATCGAATTAGAAATATACACTGAATGAATACATCAACATATATAAGAAGAAAAAAAACTATACTTATGTCAACAATAAATGTTTAATTATTTTCATTGGTTCCTTTTTTCTTTATTTGCCCCTCTAGAGCAAAAAAAAAGAAAACTAGACTATGCATGTCAATGAGTACCGATCCGATTTCGTTTCGTCTTGAGTTGAAAAAAAAGATGACAGTAAGACGAAGAGTAAAGTCAAGCATGCATATATATATATATATATATGAATTGAATTGATCTATTCATAAGTATGCACAGATGAACAAAAGAGAATAAAAAAAAAAGAAATAGCAAGACAAGACTATCAATCATTTTATAGAGAAGTAGAACAGATGAGTCCAATCAAGAGACCGGATGAAAAAGGGTGGAGTTAACAGATAAAGACGTGACATACATACAAATATATGATTTTATTAACTCGAATAGAAGTTTTCTTTTTTTTCATTCGTATTTGTCAGTTGAAAAAAAATTTTGACTTTGGAAAAGATATATTTACTTGACGAATTAGAAAAGAAATATGCAAAAATAAAATTTATCTTTTAATTAAATTATTTTACTCTTGCTTTTGTCTAATCGTATTACTATAAATGATGACAAACAGTAGACGATATTGTATTCAGTTCTCCTTTCTTTCTTATTTCTATATATGTTCCATCTGCTATTATATGATGTGTTAACTATTAAAAAAACATAGATCAATTTCAAGTGATGAGTTTTTTTTTTGTTGCTTTATGCACGCACAACTTGTTCCGCCATTTGTGTATGTGCATGCTCGTATATGTATATGTCAGTGAACAACACTAACTACTAAAATGAGTGGCAAGTAGTTGTCAATACTAATGGAACGCGACCCATTTACTAGTTAGCCGTTTATGACTCGTGTCAAATTACTCACTTCGAACTGTCATCAGCATGATTACTATCAGTAGAGGACGCCAATTGACGTTCAATTCATATGTTTGAATACGATGGAACAGATCAAACATGTTGCAGACGTTCTTCTAAAATGGATTTTAAAATAAGAAGAAAAAAAATTAGGTTTAAATATAAAAAATGAATATTTTTAATTTTATAATTATAAGATTTGTCGTAATTGTAAATAAATTATTTTCGATTTCTTTAAGTAAAAAATACTGAGTGAACTACGCTATTTACCAAATATCAATATCGGATAAAATACATGATTCATTTCCGCACTTATCGTATAGTTTTTTTTTTGGATACTCAAAAATAAAATCAAGTGTACGAATATTTATATTAAACAATTAAAGTTTAATAAATCGAAAGATGAGTTCTATCTCTTAGTAAGTTCTATGAATCAAGAATAAAATTGAAAATAAAGTATTCATTCGTTTTAGTCATATTTTAAAATATCTGTCGCTCGATAAATTTCACTTTATATTCGACTACTACAAAATATGAATGATACATCAAGGAAAACTATTTTCATATTACAAATTCCTGTCGTTTATCTAAATCTTCATGCATATTTCGAACTAACAATAAAAGAAAGAAGTTCGTTTTGTTACTATATAAACAATACATATAGATGTTTTAGAATTGAATACATTCCAAGATAGGTTAATGCTTTTTTTGCCAATATGCTTACCAAATAATAAAATTGTAGAATATCATTGTTCTTCTTTGACATGTTTCGTCTTGCATTTGTCGAGTTTTCTCGACAAAGTGATGACGAAAAGAAGAGAAGAGAGAAAGAGATGTAGAGAGAGGAATTATCATAAACTGAATGCAATAAAATGAATATACATACTATTTGCATACATAACGGAGCGCGCGGACACAAGCTCCTGTTCGCCTCTCAACGATGAAGAGATGCAAGAATGTTACGTTCACGGCGCGAGAAAGAGAAAAAAAGAATTTTTTGAGACATTGCTTAATGAGATCAAACTCGAATTTGAATATATATATATTCTCTTCTTATTTCATTACCTAGTACTATTGTACAAAGACATGATTATTCGTCTATACCTATAGCAATTGTCCGAAATCATAACAAAACGTATTCATAAAAATCATCAGTTTCGATTCTTTTCTTAATTGAAATACAATCATAATGGACGAATATTTTATGAAAAAAAGAAAGTTTTAACTTTTATAATAGAAAATTACCTGATCGAATATAAAATCAAACACTTACCATAAATACGATCGTTGTTAGTGACGAGTCATATAAATATGTAGCTTTTCGTCTCGTCTCGTCTTGGTTCTTTTTTTCTTTCTAATTGATTATGCATACATCATCTCTTCTTCTGTCGTTGTCATCACATTATATGATCTCACACTGATTTTTTATTCATGTAAATTTTTTTTCTCACTCGCTTCGCTTGTATACATCACATGGATATATATATATATTATAATCTGATCATTATTTCTAGTACAGATAAAAGATATGCATTTATTTTATACCATTTATATTTACCAAAAGAAAAGAAACTAAGTAATCCTTCTTATGAATGTTAATTTTACGGATATATATTATAAAACTATAAATTCAAATCATGCACGATTGTATGTATAATATAGAAAAGAAAAGGTAATGAAATATTTTCAAAAAGAGTTATATTTATTACTATACAACTTTTCTTTTTCTTGCTGATTAGTATAGATGACTAATAAACTTCATATAACCCTCAAGCAATCTTGATAATGATATTACGTTAATCAAATAATACTTAATTGTTAGCTCTAATAGGAACGCATTCAAACTAAGGCTAAACATTGTGTTCAAAGCGAACATTTATTATTTTTGTCTATCTATTCTCGGGCATCATATTGTTCTTTCCTTCTGTTATTTATTATTTAATAAAATACGGAAACAAAATATTTATCGAATCTTAAAAAAATTCGATTGTATTAACTCTCTACATCTTTATTGTCCATATCAATATTCATTAATCAAAATGACTTCCGATGTTCAATCTATATAATTTAGTATTTCAAAATCTTATTAAAGACTCTCAAAAATGTAACATCAAACAAGTAGTCATACTGGTTGAATTCTTCATTTAACTAAACCATAAATATATTTTCTCTTATCGTGTACTCAAAAAGTGAGTACACTCTAGCATCGGTTAGTGTGTCCGTCCGTTTACTCGATAAATTTCGAAAGGAGAGACAGATTTTCATGAAATTTTCTACACAATTCCGTCTCATCAAGATCTCGGTCGAGTTCGAAGTTGAGCCATTCTGGAGTTATTGCAAAAATACTGATATTTCCATATACACTTTTTGCAGAACACATAACTCTCGGATAAAATCCAAAGTTTCCGCATTTATTTTTATTTATTTCTTGACAAATTATACAATGATATAAATTAATGAAAACTATCTTCGTATAATGTATCGCGGCAAACACAAACAGCTAATATCAATGCAGTTAACTAAAATAGACAAAAGAAAAGTTTAATATAGAAAATAAAAAATCTAAATTAACTATATACTTCAAATAGAGCAATACCAATTCCAATTGCTACAATTAATCTTGAATAGAAATGTAAATATTCGTTAATTGTTTGATAACAACCAACTTGATATGAATCAATTTCAAGACAAATTCCATTTAGTAAACTTCTACAACATGATGGTGGAAGATGACGATCAGAAATCCTATAATCCGGATTATTATGAAAATCTTGTGGACCATCAATACCACAACACGAAAACTAGAAATAGAAGTAAAGTTTATGAGACATCGTTTTTTATTAATCTCATTGATTACCTGCTTCTGAACCATATCTAAATCAGTTTCAAATCCTTGTGGTAATGTATAATTATATGTTAAAATTCGTCGTGCTAATGTTCTTGGTAATCGAGTATCCCATTCATCACTTAATAGTACCGTATACATAGCTACAATAAGCTCACCACCCATAACAATTATTATAAAAAAGACATACTAATAGATTACAGAAAAAAAAAAGATTAAATCATCATAGATCTTTAAAATAAACTTACTAAACCAAGTAAAAGTCGAGATTCTCGAACTGTACCACAACAACCAAGTAAACCAACGATAAAAATAAGTATACCAACAGCAATTAGAACATAACCAATGTTATAAAATGTTGGTATAAGACGAGAATCATATGATAAAAGTGTAAATAATTCATTTAAATCACGTTTATATAAAACAAGAATTCCACAACTTATAAAAGCACCGCCCGTTAACTAAAAATAATAAAAAATATCGTCATTTTATTTTTAACGATTCATTGAATAGATTTTTATTAAAAATCAATACAATCATGCATTACTAATCTATTCTTAGCGATTCAATAACCGTAAAAACAATAAATTTCTATATACTTGACAATTCGGAAAAGAAAAAAAGAAAATTCATAAGCAAAATTGATTCCCTATCAAAACATAATAAGAAAATCAAAACATCTTCTTACCCAAATAATTAAATTAAAGAATAGAAGAACATATTTTGCACATAAACAGTTGGTCATCATTGATTTTTGAAAATTTCGGTAGATTTGTTCAATGTTAATAGTAGATGAAAGCAATACGTGAGACAATGTTCTGCTTCTATTCTCTTCTTATACTATAATTAGAATGAGAATATACCGTTGCTATTGTTCATTCACCTTGGTCGACAAAACGGTGTATAGATAAGAAAAAGGAAGAACAAAAGCGAGTAAAGAGATGAATTTCATTCCTTCAAAATTTTTCTTTTTTTTTTGTTCTCTGACCATTACACTTCAATGCTAAGCCAATGTGCATATTGTATGAATTTCTTTAAGTGCTGCTGCTGTTGCTGCCTGTTAGTACTACTGTCACCATCAATTAATATAGAAAAAAAAAACGAGAGAAAGAGAGAGAATAATATGGAGATTAACCGAGAGAATAGTGACCGGCCTTTTTCTTTTCTTTGTCCACGGATTGAAGTAGAAGAAGAAATAATTTATTTCCTTCTTTTTAGTAAGAAAAAAAGAATCTATTTTAATGTTCATTACTATTGTTATTATCGGAATGAGCCCAAACGGAAATAAAAATGTCTGTGCAATGAAAGTCTTATTTATTTCAAATTGAAAAAGTTGACATGCAAATTGAATAATGGACAAAATTTTGACGAGTCTATGGCATATGGAGAATATGTAGAGGAAAAAAAAGAAATAGATTAACACTTATATGCATACATGTATAATTCTCTTTTATATGTAGAACAATCATTTTCGACAAGTCGTCGTACTAAAATTTAATTTAATAATTGATGATCTTCATTTGTAATCGACTTTTATATTTACTTAAAAATACGAATATTCATTATTTAATAATGTTTACAATTTGTCAAAAAAAAAAAGAAAAGTTCAAATAAATTTCATTCATCTTTTTTTTTAATAAGAATAATAACAATGATTGATTATATACAAATGATAAATAATTAGTCCGGATATGTACATTTTATTAATCTACCATTGTTAAATATCATAGAATAAACATATAGTTCCGTTCTTCATAATTCTATTCATATGAACGAAATTTAATTGATATCAAACATTTATCTTACTGCTATTGTACAAAAAAAAAATAACAACAAATGATATATTTTTAGTTTCAACAGAAATTATTTAAATAGAATAGTGTAACAATTGATCATATCATTATGTCTTACATTCATCCAGTTATTTAGAAAAAAAATTGCGGATACACGGTACCTTTGCCTATTACGAAATAAAACTGGATTACTTGTCATACAAGTAGAAAAATGATTGTATAAGACATAGAATTGGTTATATCATCTTATTGATTATTACAAGGTATAGAAAATTGAAGATATCATATTTTTTCTTAAAGATCATTTTTAAGATGAAAATATCTCATGAAAAACTTCAGAAATGCAATGCATGAACTTTATTTAACGCGTAACCAGTCGAGAGCTAAAAATCCCGAGCGGGATCCGAGTCCCCTATAAATGGTTTCTCTCTGCCAGAACCCGCGAGGGTGGGGGGAGAGTGTACACCCCCACCTCCAATAATTGGAAATTTGTGTTTTTTTTTAACAACAAGACCTGATTTGGAACATATTTTGCTCTAAATATCTTTTTACACCCCCGTTCCCCAAATTAGTACACTCTTTCAAAACCCGCTACACCCCTTCCCCAATCTTAGACCCTTCGCGCGGGCCATGGTCTCTACTTGAAAACCACTTCAAGCCCTTCTCATAGACGCCAAAAAACAGATTGAATCCCCCCTGAAATATTTTTCTAATTATACCCCTAATTCACACTCTATATAGATTCGTAATACGACAATCCAGATATCATCAACATTCATTTCATTTTCTAGTAAATAGTTTTACATGATATATTAATTGAACAGTAAGTATTCATAATCTTGATAAAATAATTATCCTATCAATTATATTTAAAAAATAGTTAGTTAATAAAGTCCATTATGTTATCGTCATAGAAAAAAGGAATGATAATAGTCAAAATAAAATTAACAATAAAAATAAAAATAAGAGTCTTGTTGAATGAAGCGGTCAATGTCGAAGAATTTTATTGTTCTAAATAGTCAAAATAAATTTTATCGAATTAATAAACTATGAAATCATACAAAAATATTTTCTCATCATATACTAAAGAAAGATCGTTCATCATAATATAATGCATACCTTTTCGTTTATTTGATATCACGGTTGATGGAGTTTTTCGAGTAAATGTTATCCAAGTATAAATAATACTTCCCAGAGCACTAAACAAAGAAAAATTATGATAATTACAATTTTTTACAAGTTCATAAGTTCAAGTTTTAAAATATCTACCTAATGTTAAGTCCAATAAAGTTAACAAATGAAAAAATATAATCTCCACCGATAAACATTCCAAGATATGTAACAAATAAATTCTTAAAAATAAACAAATATAAATCTTAAAAATGTAAAATTTTATGAAAACAGACTTTACAAGCACCAACAACTGTTGTTGTTAATGGTGAATTATATTTTGTACATAACATAACGGAATAATTCAGTAAAAAACCCATTATTGATGAAAGAAGAAAAGCACAAATAAAACCAGTATCTCGATAACCATTATAATTCCAAACCTAAATTAGTAGATATAGAAAAACAAGCAAAATTTACATAAGAAATATCTTTACTTTATTGAGATCTTCAGTACATAAAGCTAATAAAATAGTAGGTACAAGAACAACAAATGAATTATAAAATAAGAGATCATTTTGATTAAATTTCTGAAAGAAAAAATGATTTATTATGTATTTTTTTCTTCATATTAATATTCCTTTACTTGATTAGCTAATTTTTGTTTAATAACAATACCTTGCGCAGTTGTACTAAGATTATTCAGAGTAAGGAATGTATAACCAAACCAATTGAAAGTTAAATCATCTCCAGAAGCAATCAATGCACCGATAACCATTAAATAAACACTTGCTTGAGCTATAAAAGGTTGCTGTTGTCTTCAAAAAAAAATCAATAATTCATTCAAATAGATATTTTAAATTTTACTTAAGAATAAATTGTTCACCAATCATTGCCATCCAAATTGAAAACCGACGTAATGCAGTAAACATTGGTAAACTATACATTAAAATAGATATATATATATAATATGGAATAAAGAATAAATACCTCACGGCTTGTGTACCACCTAAACCAAAAAATAAGTTTAAAAAAAAGAATAATGGCAATGGCATAATCTATTTAAAGTATGAAAGAAAATATTTGTTATATATTTAATAAAATTTTTACTTTTTTAATAATATCTTTAGAGAATGGTGGAAATGAAACAATATTTAATAGACGAGCCACATAAAGTACAACAATAGATACGACTAACTAAAATAGAACAAAAATTATATAAATCATTCTTGATCATTATTAGTACCTACCTGTCCGATAGCAAGCAATTGAAATGATGGAAATCTATTGTATAATAACGAATAAAACTATTTAGAAAATCTTTAATTCATCAAGTAACAAAACATACCCATATGAAGTAAGTACAAGTTTGTTAACGACAGTGATTAGACCTGAACAGGTACCATACAAAAGTGCTGAGAATACTCGTTGAATAAATGTAATATTTTGTGAACTTGAAACATCAGAAGATGTTTTTTTTTGCATTATTCAGACAGTTGAAGACAAAAATGAATAACTTAACGCTTGATTAGCATTTTTACAAGCAGCAAAAACAGAAACAGGTGTTTTAGTATTGACTTTGATACAGCAATATAATCATTGGATAGAAATATACAGTTAATCAATTGTCAATAAAATACTGACATCTACGGGATGTTATCTTTATTATAAGTTCAATTCATCTTTCTATATAGTAACAATGAAATTGAGTAAACCATTCGAAGTGCTCAGTACACACAATATTTTTCTAGATATTGTTCTTTGAGATATCTAGAATAGAGCATTTTATTATAACAATGCAATTTTCATGTCATCGGTCATTATTTTAAGAATTCGTCTGAGTATTCTTATCGTCATAAAAATTTATTTGGGAGAGAAATAATTCGAAATAATAAATACTAGACAAAGATTATATATATGTCATGTAATACTCCTATTTGACTACACTATGTTCTAGTTTTACTTTAACTCAATGCATCTTAACTCGAAAATCTATGAGATATACTAGACAAAATACTCGTGAATGTTCCATAGCATTCAGTAAGCCTATATGACTGATATTGATATAATATACTTGAGTTAAAATTTGCCAAGTAGGTAAATTTTCAGTTCGATATCTAAGTAATTGTAAGATTATCATTCAGCGGTACTGGAAGTAATCGATACGATTTAACTATCATTTAATTGCTTGAGTATTCTTTTATGTGCGCCCTCTGTCTATTTATCGAATGATATCGTGTTGGATTGGACCAGTATCGACATGATTGATTTAAGTTTATATCTATCGTGATTAATATAATGATTCATTTGTTTTATTCTCTTCTCTTTTCTTTGTTTGCTTGAGATTTGATTCTTATATTATTCATTTTCTCTTTTTTTTATTAACCTATCATTTCAAGAATGTATGATTTTTCTTTTTAAATACTATGTTCATGCTAGTATTTCTTAGGTTATTTAATTGAAAATAAAATTGTTCATTTAAAAATGCAAGCACTTAAATGCGTCGTAGTTGGCGATGGGTAAACTATTTGTATATTTATTATTTTGAAAGATTATTTTTGTTTATTTCAGTGCCGTTGGTAAAACATGTTTGTTAATATCTTATACAACTAATACATTTCCTGGTGAATATATTCCAACAGTGTTTGATAATTATTCAGCTAATGTTATGGTTGATGGAAAACCAATTAATCTCGGCTTGTGGGATACAGTAGGAAGAAAATAAATTTTTTAAAATAATAATATTTATTTATTTTTCAATTATAGGCCGGTCAAGAAGGTATACATTTATGGTATTAGTATAGATTTATTATTAACATCATATTATATATTTAGATTATGATCGACTCCGTCCATTATCTTATCCACAAACAGTAAAAAACGTTTTTTTTGATGAAAAAATATAAACCTGAAGACTTTCTTTTTAGGATGTTTTTATTATTTGTTTTTCACTTGTAAGTCCTGCTTCATTCGAAAATGTTCGAGCAAAAGTAATGAAATAATAATAATCATATTTTTCTTATAATTAATAATATATATTTAGTGGTATCCAGAAGTGAATCATCATTGCCCACAAACCCCCATTATTCTTGTTGGTACAAAACTTGATTTACGTGATGATAAAAATATGATTGATAAACTTCGAGTAAATATATTCTTTAGTCTTATTCATGTTTTTTAATTTTTATATTTACTTTTAGGTAAAAAAATTATCGCCAATCTCGACACTTCAAGGTGAATCAATGCGTAAAGAAATAGGTGCTGTTAAATATCTTGAATGTTCGGCATTAACACAAAAAGGTTTAAAGACAGTATTTGATGAAGCAATACGTGCACATTTATGTCCAAAACCTAAAGCAAAAAAGAAAGGATGTAATCTTCTTTAAATTTCAAAAACAAAACAAATGTTTTTTTCTTTCTTTTGTATGACAAATCATTTTTGTTCATGTTTCTTCGTTTTTCTATGATAAATTTTTGTTATAAATATATATAATATATATGAATTTGTTTATTCGACAAATGAATATTTTTCAGATTGTTGTATTTAAGAAAATATGACAGGTGCGAATGATTCAATGACAAATATACGTACGTCGGAAATAAAATTACAAGAGGTGAGATAAAGAACTTATTCTATTGGTTTGAAATTCATAGAAACAAACGATTGGGTTTTCTATAATCTTAAAATACGCTTGGAAAAGTATTAAAACTAAAAGATGATTGTGATTCGGAATGTATAAATCAAAATTTTTTATCTATGAGTGGGATTCGTAATTGCGGTCACAGATCAAATCACTCAGCAGACCAATAGTGTAACCGCAATTCGGAGTGAGTCACTTGAATTCAACTTACATATACTCGATTCTATTTGTAACCAACAACTATTAAAGCGTGAATGAATTTTTCATATAGAGAAAAATATATTTTGTGTTATTTGATAGGAAAAACGTCGTTTAACATTATTACAAGAATCTCTTTCACGTTCAAATGCATTAACAAGTGGTATGGTTTCTACATTAGATAATTTTGAAAGAAAATTACAATCATTAGATGAACTTGTTACACCTGTTTATGAAGCAACAAATGAATTACGTTTACTTTTAAATAATGTCGATCAAAGTTTATCATTAGTTGATTCTGTTCTTCATTATTATGATATATGTGGTGAATTAACACCAACAGTTTCATCAGGTCCAGGAGGAAATTTAACAGATTATTTAGCTGAATTAGATCGTCTTGAAGATGCAGTTAAATATTTTAAACGAGTTACAGCTGTTGCGGAACGTGAACGTGTTACAGAATTATATGATATTGGAAGAAAACGACTTGTTGATGAAACCGATAAACTTATTTTAAGATATGCTAATCCATTATCACCAAAAGAAGTTATGGAATTATGTGAATCAGTAACTACAACAAATAATAATGATATACATTCTATGCAAGGTATGATAAATATAGAATTTTTAGTTTTTTTTATAATAATTAAATTTTAGAAGCTGATATGGCTACATTAAGAACAATTATTGAATGGTTTAGTTCTCATGGTTTTCGGCAAGGTCTTATTGATTCTTATGCAACAAAACGAGGTACAATGATACGGCGATCTCTTCAATTGTAAATAATTCCATAGTTTTTTATTAAGTATATATTTATTTTTCTAAAATAGACTTGAAGAACATTTAAGAAAACATTCAATTCGTCGTGGATCAACAAATTTACTCACTACAAGTCCTAATATGTCTCATCATGGATTATCAGGTTCAGATACATTAAGAAAACAAGGAAGAAAATTAGGGTAAAATAAAAAAATATAGATTCATCATTATTTTCTTTTTTATCTTGATTTATCAGATACTTTTATTAAACATCGTAAGTTATATTAACAGCTCCAGCTTCTTCTTTTTCTTGCTTACACTTATATTGAAATTTAAAAGCACATTATTTTTTTTGAGAAAAAAATTTGTACTGTTAACAACAGATCAAATATGAGATTTTATCTAGAAAATTTAGTCAAACATTCCGTTTTCCATATTTGGCTTGATTTCGGGTGATGGTTTCATATAATCACACTATTTTCAAAACCAACATGTAACACAAACATCTCTAAAAACAAATCATTAGATTAATTAAAAAATAGTCGAATATTTTTTCTATACTACCTAGTTTTTTTGCGAATATCATTTTCTCATAATTTTACTAATGGCTATGAATAAAATATTATGATTCATTTTTAATAATATTTCTATTTAGTGAAATGGGTCGCCGTTTGATACGTTCACCAGCTGCAAATACATTACCTCGTGGTATGAGTTCTTCATTATCATGTTCTACAACAGGAACTGATGATGTTTTAATGTTTGAATCAAGTGATGATAGTGAAACAAATAATTATAAATTATTACTTGATGCATTTATTGCACTTTTACAACGTAATCGAGATTTACTTAATTATGTTTTTCCGAAAGAATTACAATCACTTGTATTTACAAAATTAATTGAATTACCATTAGTTTATATGCGTGAAGAAGCATTAGTTTTATGTGAATCAATTCAACGATTACCACATAAATTAGATACAGGAAAATTTGCAGTTTATGGAATATTTTCTATATTAAAATGGTTTTTAAAATCTAGACCAATATTTTCAAGACTTTTTCAAGTATATTAAATTTCTTATTGATGAATAAAATAGTTTAATTTAATTTTTTCTTTTCTAATCAAAAAAAGGAAAGTGATGTTGCTCGAAGACAACAATTTACTACACTTTCTGCAACATTCGAACAATCCGTAAGAATTTAAATAGTTTAATAACTATTGGAGAAATTTATATATTTTAGGCTGTTACTTGTCTTCATGAAATTTTAGATGAAATTCGATTAGATTCATCGCCACCTAGTCAAGGTGGAAATGTTCATCCGTTAACATCACATATATTAGCATTTATGGAAGGATTACTTGCTTATGAAGATACAGCTACTATCATTGCTTCGCTCTATGTTGAACAAGAACAAAGTAAGAAAAATTATTAATGCTTTATATCTGTACGAGTATAAAAAAGTAATAGCATCTTAGTCTAGAGAAGAACTTTTATTCGATTTGTATGGAAAAATAATCCTTCGTAGTGTGTCGTTATGTTAAATCTATTCTCTTTTTCGTAGAGTCTAGTAAGAATAAATTGTTTGCTTACTTGTGTGTCCGTACTTAACTAATTGACCCAAAAACAATCTCAGTGAAGGAGTTCTATTAAACTTGACCAACGCTAAGGGAGATCGAGGAACTCAAATCTGAACTCAGTTTCTTGAAATTATTCACTGGTAGTGAAGGCACACCGTTCCTACAAGAAGGAGTTGAACGAATCTCCAGACGAGCGTTACTTGTTGGTTTAAAAGACTTGAAAATATTCAAGATGAAGCCATAATATAAATCAGGATTCATGAGTCAACTTTCCTAGTTGCTATCTTGCATACGAACATCTTAATATAATTTACATCAGGGCCCGCGCGAAGGGTATAAGATTGGCGGAGTGTAGCGAGTTTTGAAAGAGTGTAAAAATTTCTGGGAGTGTAAAAGGGTATTCAGAGCAAAATTTGTTCTAAATCAGCTCTTGTTGTTGAAAAAAAATAAAAATTTTCAATTATTGGAGGAGTGTACACTCCTTCCCGCTCGCGCGAGCCCTGATTCACATACTACCGACTATTTCAATGACTTTTCTACGTTATAATTGGAATATTTTGAGAAATTCATCGATCATTAATAAATAAAATTATATTCAATTTGATTTATTAGATATAGATACCTTCATTCCATCCTCAAATGACAAAGGTCTTTATGATTTGGGTACATATTTTGGTAAGTATTTATCTGAAGATTGAATTAATTTATCAAAAGAATTCTTTAGCACAATTGGTACGATGGCTTCATACTAATTTATCGAAGAAAACTGATAGTTATATGTCACGTCAAGATCCTACTCTTCGTTCGATATTTCTTCTTAATAATGTTAATTATCTTCTTAAACGTCTTGAAAAGTAAATTTTGTTATATTAAATTCATGTTTATCTTTTTCTTTTTGTAATAATAAATCTATTTAATTTAGTTCACCTATTTTAACTATTATTCATCGTTGTCAATCTGATTTGAAATCAAAATATGAAGAAGATTTTCAAGCAAGTTTAAAAGATTATACAAGATGGTATGTTATTTTTCATTTCACATAATCTTAACTAAAATAATTTCAATAAACATAACAGTTATACTCCATTGATCATTGCTATTCAACAAATGCTTGAATATGATAATGGTAATCGTTTATCAGATGGAAAGGTTCGTGTGGAACATGTTTTGAATTTTTTCTAAATTTCTTGTTTTTTTTAGTTACGTGATCGTGATCGTGAACAATTGAAAGAAAGTTTTTCATCTATTAATACCGCTATTGATAATTTACGACAACAATGTCAAGAATATATTGTTAGTGATGTTGATTTACGTGATTGTTTACGAAATGAAGGAAAAAAATTAATTATGGAAATGTTTAAAACATATTATAATAAATTTGCAAATAAAGATTTTACAAAACATAGAGAAAAATATATTCGTTATGATCCAGCAATACTTGAATTAACTATTGATAATTTTTTTGAACATCGTTTATAATATATTTTCTTTATTTAATCTTCAAAAATAAATTTCTTATTTAACAATAAAATTTTTAGAAATTTCATTAACAAATAATGAATTTGAAAATCATTGTATTATTTGTATTTACATAATAAGTTTGAAGTATAATGACATATAAAAAGGATGTATTTTATGTTTTGGAAATGTAAATTGCATTTGAATAAATAATCGATATTTGTTTTAATTGCGATAATGCATTCAAGGAAACTGTTACGTGGCCTTGCTTTGTTTCAAAGAACAATATAACTAATTTAAAATTTTTAATTTACCTCGTGGCAGATGTTTGTAAAAACAGATGAGAAAACTGTTAGGTTTTTCAAAAAAAATATACTATGAAAAATTTTTATTATCAAGTTTCTATTGTCTTATTCTGATTCTTTGTCGCCTATCCATAATGAAAAATATTTGTACACCTGCTATTACTCTTTATATATGAAATAATGTGAATATATAAAAAATATTTGTTACTTTTTCTGCTAGGAATTGTTTTATACAGTTTTTATACACCCTTTTTTTTAATTATCCTTATATGACATTGAACGAAAGCGATTTTTTTTTATTTGAGATACGAAACAACAAAAAAGATATATATGAGAAAAAAAAGATATATACGAGAAAGAAACGATATATATGAAAAAAAACGATATATATGAGAAAAAAAACGATCTATATGAGAAGAAAAACGATATATATGAGAAAATAAGATATATACGAGAAAGAAACGATATATATGAGAAAAAAAAGGATAAATATGTTAAAAGCAATTATAAGAAGAGTTAATGTTTATTATGCAACATATTGAAATCGAACAGCAACATTTGGTGCTTTTGGTTTTACTGCTTTTTTTGCTTTTGCTTTTTGTATTCTTTCAGTTTTAACAGGATCAATTTTAAACACGTATTTAAGAACATCCATTAGTACAACAAACGAACATGTTAATGCTAGAGCAACTATTGCAACGCTTGCAAATGATCTACTTATCGCTTGTTTAACTTTTAATGCAGTTGTTTGAATTTCACAATAATTACCATAATAAAGTGATGGATCTAAGCATATACAACTCCAAGTCATGTTAACTGTTTGACATCTACCATGATTTTGACATGTTATGTTAACACATAAATCAATTTTAAGTTCACAATGCACACCGGTAAAACTTTCACTGCAATTACAATAAAAAGTTGTAGCATTAGTGTCAGCCGTAGTAGAATTCACTTCACTACATGTTCCATTATTCCTATAGAAATAGAATTTATATAAAATTAAATTAAAATAAACATAGTTTCTTACCAACATGTATTGTCTTTACATATTCTCTCATCATTTTGGCAAGTACTGCCTGTATAGCCTGTTTGACATCCACATGTGTATCCTAATGGTACTGTCGCATCCGGGAAACAAGTTGCTGCATTAAGACATGGTTGTGCCATAGAACAAGTATCTGATGTAATATTACAATAAGCACCTATGCTGTTTCCTGGACAGAAGAATGCTGGTGGTACAGGAGTTGTCGCGGTTGTTGCAGTTGTTGCTGATGTAGTTGTTGCCGTTGTTGTAGTTGCTGTTGTTGCAGTTGTTACTGTTGTAGTTGTTGCTGTTGTTGTGGTTGATGTTGTTTTTGATGTTGTTGTTGATGTTG
>CAJNOI010000021.1:28161-159087 GCA_905250115.1 Adineta steineri | reverse complement strand
TAGCACTAGTACTCGATGTAGTACTAGTACTGGATGTAGTACTGGTAGTTTTTGAAGTATGAGTATGTGTTGTGGTACTACTAGTCGATGTAGTACTAGGTGTAGTGCTAGTACTTGACGTATCACTAGTACTTGATGTGGTACTAGTACTTGATGTAGTACTGGTGGTTTGTGAAATACTGGTACTTGAGGTAGTGCTGCTACTTGAGGTAGTACTGCTACTTGATGTAGTACTCGTAGTTGTCGTCTATGTAAAAGAAAAAGAATGAATTGGTGCATTAAATTCATTTGGTGTTTTTTTATTTTTATTAATAAATTATATGTAAGAGAGGGTGAGATAATGAAAGGCACAATGAAATGTTTGAAAAGTTAGAGATTTTAGGATTTTATCTCACTTTATTGGAATATTACTCTATTCAACTATTTTTGACTAAAAATTAGAAAGAATTTGGTTAAGACTAATTTTTCTTGTGGCTCTGCAATATAATTAAAACTAATACTCAAATTTGAATTTGTTATTTATTTTATGACTGTCAAAAGTTCAATTAGAGTAAAACGCTTTTTCTAAATTAAGATTTCACTAGATTTTCTTCGTTATAAACTATATGATACTATGCTTTTTTTTGGTGAAATATTACTGCGTTTCTATCAAGGACAAAATTAGTTCTGATAAATGGTAGAATTTTTTTAGAAGTTACCGTTGATGTTGTCGTAACTGGACAAGTATAGCCATTGAAATCAATAGTTGTCTCTTCCAAACATGATAAATAATCTATATTGAGATACGTAGTAGATACACAACTTAACGATGATACATCTAGCTCAGCTGGTTGTGCACATGTAAATATACTAAAATTTTGCCATTGGATTGTAAAATTGTTAAATTGGGATAAGCTATCCGCATTTGTAACAACACTCACTAAAGTTTTAATTGATATAGATATAGTCTCTATTAAACTAATAAACTTACCATAGTAAATCAAGAAAAATATCGTTAAAACTAACTTGAGAAAAGTCATCCTTCTCTCAAAGTAATGTTTTAACTACTAACATCAGTTGTTTTCCAAGATGCAAAATATATATTTCTCTCTCTCTCTCTCTCTCTCTCTCTCTCTTTTTCTATATTTTTTACTCTCCAAAAAAAAATTTAATCATTGTTAAAAACAGATCATCAAGTATGCAAACAAAAATATATTAGTAATCTTTTTAAGTAATAGTTGTTTTTGTCACAGTTTACATATTTTTTCTGAAAATATCATACTACTTCTCCTTCATATGCATATTTTATTCGAATAGCACTTTTTTGTATATACGGGTCAATAGATTTCATCAGTAATAGTCCGTCTAAATAGAAAGATATTTTAGTTCTTTTGTTTCATATTTCCGAAATATAAAAAATGACAATATTCATCCATGTAATCTTTGCGCTGATATTCTTCGATTTATATCAAATATTCTGTTGTGTGCGAAGGACAAAACTATATCTTTTTTATATTAAATAATTAGATATTTTCACATTTCATATAAATGAATAAACATAAGTCGACATATATAGTTTAGGATTCATATTTAGTAAGACATAACGATAGCTAAATAAAGATTAGAATTTCATATTTAGTAATTAACTGTTCAATGAGAAATCATCTTCGATATTCATATACAGAAAAAAAAATATTGGAATAACTTCTTGATTAGTCAACTATAAAAAAACACAATATATTGAAAAACAAAACTGTTGACTACAGTTTCTATAGTTATTCCTAACTGACATTTTAGTATACATAAACAAACAATAATATTATGATTAAAAATATAAAAACAACTTATCAGTATGAAAAGGCATATGCTTAAATTTATCTGAATGATCAATAAATGATTCTGTTATAAATATATAAAAAAAGTATTTTTAATCAGCAAATGGAGAATGATTTAATGCGTAGTTTGACTGTACGAGATACGACGGATAGTTTTATACTCATACTCAACTGTTTACAGAAGTCATTTTTGAATACACATATAAGAAGTTAAGCTAATCACTTCTTTCAATTTCTATACTATTTAGATATTATTTTTGTTAATTTCATTTACTCTTATTTTTTTTTTCTTTAGAAATTATTTTGTAGAAAAATATTATTCATTATTGTAATTAATAAATTGACAATATTCTTATGTGATTGACTCTTGAAGATAGATTCTTTTCTACAATAAAATGATTTATTGTTTACTTAAATTCAAATATTTGAAAGTGTTTGAGAATGCATCAGAAATGATAAGTTATTTGTGCGCAGAAATTAATGAGTGTTTCTATGAATAATTTATATCTGTCTATGCAAGACAATATTTGAAAGACTAAATAACAATGAAAAAGTAATAATTATGTAAAAGGTTTTTTTTCCTACAGATCAAATGTGAGAATATATACTTTACTCTCTGAGATATATTTATTCATCATAGAATCGTTTTCTTGCGATCAAAATTGATAAATATAATAATCATTCGATTTGATTCATATGTATAATAAAATAAAAAATGATCTTATGTATTGGTAAGATAATGAATAGGTCTGTTCATATGACTGAGTTTGAATTTTCTAAGATCAATTGTTTAATTTATGTCAACTATATAAAATCCTGCATTGTGTATTTTTGTATGTATTATATTATTACTGTATTGTATAAATCATTCGCATATTTTCGATTATTTCATGATTGTAAGAATAATCGATATTACGAGATAACTCTTACATGATTTATATTCATTACTTCATGGAGTTGGAATTGTTTAATAAGAATAATTTCAATTATTGGAAGCAGAACTGGACAAAATATTCCGAGTATTCATATCTTGAGTATGAAGTATTTTTAGAACGAAATATATTTTTCTCACTTTTATCCTCGGGCATAGTTTAGTCTTTTACATCGATGATAATTCGAGCGTAAGTCTTTGCAGTATTCTTAACATGCACTTTACAATAAATTTTGATTCGTTTTTTCGGATCACGTCGTTCTCGATCTATTGAAATAGCCAAATTTGTATTAATTCCATAGAGCATTACATATAAGATTTAATACATTAATCGAAGATTCAAAAATAGGAAAACAGCATCAGTCATACTCATCGTTTCAGATAAAATTCAGTATGTTTTTTTCATTTTAGAATATTAAAATAAAAACGATCAGTTCATATTATATAGAATCCTAACTCAAAATATGTCTACATTAATTTGATATTCTAATCCAATAAAAACTTAATAAAAAATTTCGCTTTCTATTGAATTGCTTTCTCGCAGTTTCTTCTTTAAATTAATACTATTCATAATTGTATCTTTGTTATCGAATTATTTATATTTTCTTCTTTCAGTTGATGGAGTATATTCTTAAGAAAATACTTAATATGAACTAACGCGTGACAGTACAATGAAATTATACGTTACTAATGATTATTATTCAGTAATTATTTCAAATCTGCACTACAAGTTTCTTTTTAATACTATTCCTTTGTTACATGTCAATGCCTTATGTTGACTTGAGAAAAACTGGAAATTAATATTACTTGGTTAATGAAAGGAATGTGGTATTTGTATAATCTTAAAATATTAAAAGAGATGTGATTCATTCCCATTAACCTTTCCTCTTGTCCAAATGAAATAGTTTTCTTCAGCAATGCCACGTATTGTAATATATGTTATTTTATTTTTATTCGTTTGATATCTTGTAACAGTACAACATTCTACAGTCTGCATTATATGATCGTTTGAAATAAGAATGAGAAGTATATTTATCTTTCTAAAGGTTAGAATTCAGTTGACACTTTGATAAATATTTAATGATCTAAAAATGTAAATATTCGATTAAATATTAAAGAAATAATAGATGATTAACATTTTAAGCATAAGAATATTGATTGTATGACAATAGAAACAAAAGAAAAAGGTTATTTTGTTTATCTATTAAAGTTAGCAGCGCCATCTATTATTATTATAAATAATCCGGATTATTTTTAGATAGGAAAATAACCAAATAAAAAAGAATACTAATTATTTTTTGAATAAAGCACTTGCCCAAAGAGCAATGATGCGATCGATTTCGATCCAATCATAATGCCATGAGACAAAGGAAACAAGAAGACAGCCAGCTTAGAACAAACTAATAGATAAACTCATCGTTACCTGTTTAAGTATTTATCAATAAAACCATATGATTTATTATAATCAAAAAGGTATAAATCTTGAATATATATATATGATTATCATCTTAATTGCAGTTATAAATTTCGGGTTACTAAGTTGAGAATTCTTTTATGATTAAAAAGACATCTGATATCTAGTTCTATCGATTTTCTTAGTTAAATATAATCTTAGGAAGCGTGAAAATACGTTTATGAGTCTGTAGATTAGGTCCATATAACCTATTTCATATCTATATTTTTTATTTTCTTAATATTGAAAATATGTTACTTGTATTAAAATAATTAGTTATATTCCTTTGAGGATATATATTAAAAGGAAATTCTTAGCTATCAAATATGTTTTCGACATCATTTGGGATTTACAGATGGAATTATTTCCTTTCTTTTTGTTTCGAAGATATTTTCTTGTTTATTATTAACAATTCAGCTGTATTTTTCATCAAAATTTCAATCTTTTTTCTAACATTATTAGGTTGTCAAAAGAAATGATCTTCGTTGACGTTGGATACTAAACCTTCAGCAATAATAATAACAACAACAACAATATGCAACTAAATCAGAATTAAGCTGAACTTCATAATTTAGTAAGTGCATTTTACAGAAATTAAAAAAAAAGACGTCATATTTCTCTCAAGTGATAATTGAATTTATAATGAAAAAAAAGTTTTCATATATTTTAAATAAATATTTTAAGATTATTTTCTTCGTTCTATAGCTAAAAGGAAAAAAGAATCTATATTAGTCCATAATTAACGCTGTATTCAGGCGATCTTATCTCAGGAAACAGCCAATCAAGTATCGTTTATGAATATGGATAATATAAATATTTCAAAATATATTATCTATGACTCATAATTTTTTATTTATTATAAAGATATTTGTCTAAATCAACATCTTGCGACCATATTTTCTTATTAGAAAAATAGATTCTACACAAATCTGTAATATATATATGTGTGTGCAATATTTACTACTGTCAAAGCAAGATAATTCTATGTTGTTTATCTATTTGAATTATATGGTTTTAAGGAGTTCGGAGATAAAAGATCAGCAACGATGCATATATAGTTTTCCTTGTCGACCTGCTTTATTATGATTGATGGGACTAAGTGCATACATCATTCTTTTTCTTCGCTCTTCTCATTAGACCAGCGCATAAAAGATTACTGTTTCATGAACTATAAGTAAGTAAAGTTTTCCTAACACGAATCTACGCAGTTCTTTCAAAGACAGATTGTTAGTGTATTGTAATAACACTATAGTTTGTATGTCAAACATATTAGTGTAGTTAACAAGACACAGCTGCATCGATCTCCCTGACAATTATAATTAAAATGATGATTTATGCGTAAAGAAGGAGCTTTTTTTTATGAATAATAAAAAAATCCTTTTTCTTAATGAATGTGTTGAAGTGACATTCGAATTTTATTGTGTAGATTGCTATTTATTCTCATCGATTATATGTGAATCCTTACATTATATCTAATCTAACAATGAAAGACAAACAAAAAAAACATGAGCTTTATTATGTCTTCATCTTTCTGAAAAAAAAGAAGTGTTATAAAATTTTCTTTATATTTTCTTTTAAAATATAGGGTGATATAAGACTCGTAGACATGCTTATAGGAAAAGAAAGTTCTACTTTAGCGTGCTTAATCTTTTGAAGTAAGTGTTATAGATAATGAATAGGAACATATGTTTATCAGTACTTCTTCAAAGCAGACTTATTTAATTGAAAGGCTACAATTATAGATTAAATATATACCAAACTTTTATTTTTTTTCCTCTCGTTCGCTGTGAATCTATTCCTTAGATAGTAGTATGTAATTTTATTTATAATAAATGACAAGAATTTCTTAGAATATGACTTGAAATGTTTGTTAATCTAATCCGAAAGAATTGTTATGGTAAATATATTATTCTTAGTGTTGATGTTCGTTTAAAAAAATCATGTTATATAAAGCGTGTAGTTTTTAAATAGAAAGCTTTTAAAAAAAATGTAACAAAAAAATATTTAAGTTCATTTCTGTACTTGCTTGAGTACTGATAAATATAAAAGTTTGTGATGATGTAATTGAACGTTCTTTTTCTTTTCTATTTTGAGTAGTTAATAACCAGGTATAGTGTGCGTGCTTCATAATAAAGGAAAAACAATAGCAGAGAACTGTTACATGACAGATAATGTCAAATACTATCACGCCTCTTTTCTTACAGGATTTTATGACATACATTTCTCAGTAAAAATTCATATGCATATATTGACTGTTTTATTGGTAATGACTACATAGATTTAGTTGTATATAGAATAGTGCATTAGAATGTGAGAAGAAAATTCAGAATAATTAGTATAAGATTATTTATATATATTTTTACGACATCGTGTGATTCAAAAGTAACTGGATCCTCTGAAAGATTTTCTTTAAAAATATACTATAGTATTATCTAAACAATAATTATAGATAATATATTATATCATGTAAAAAATTCTTGATTTTTATTAGAAAAATTTGTAGAAGTCATACTTCTATCAACTTTTGAACCATTATTAATGAAATATTTTTTTCTTCACAGTTATATTAAATATTTTTATTAATGATGAACATGAGAAGAATAATAATGACGAGTACAATGAACTTTTTTTCTTCACAATATTCGTGCTATATATTGTTAGAATAATTATTTTTCTACTCACAAAAAGCTTTTAACGAAAACATAATAGAATAAAAAAGAAATCCCTAACCAAAATATAACTCTTCCTTATAGTTTTCAAGCCATAAGATAAGGCATTATATATCTTTCTCATTAAAGAATAATAACCATAAATATTAGAAATGAGAAAAAAAAGGAAATTATTTTATAAACTTTATCATTATTATACGCATGAATTCATATACTTCAATATTTTTACATTAACTTTTCAAATATCAGTAAATAGCCTGTTTTGTTGTCTTCATTTTTTCTGGAGGATATTTCGATAAAAATAGAACACTAACTAATATACTATTTTGCTTCGAACATAATCATATTTCTTTTTGAGATTTAATCTTAATCATATTGTCAACGAAGTAAATTAATATGAACATTGTATTTACTAAAATTACACATCCGATTTATATTTCTCAACTATAATTAAATCTGTATGTTGTTTTGCTCATTTATAGATTCTTTTTTTATACTATTTGAAAATGAATATACTCATGTGACTCAACAAAAATAAGCTTAAAGGAATGTATGAGAAAGATAGGAAAATATTAGTTTATTCTAATCTAAAAAAAATATCTTAGTGAATCTATATAAGGAAGGTTTCTTCCTTTTCTTCTATTATTTTCTTTTTTTATGAACGCAAAAAATACATCAATTTGTTTTTCATAGTATTATTATAAAAACTGATTAAGTTTCTTTTCAAATGAAACGAATAACAATTGTGTATGAACAAGTATTCTTATAAAAAATATCCGACTAAGTGCTCTACTATTATGAAGAATAAATATTACTTCCGACATTTCCGTCAACACTGAAAGAAAACTAAATATGAAATATTTTGTCTCTCCTGTCAGATTCAGTAATGTTTAATTTCTTTTCAAAATAGTGAATAATAAAAAACAGGTACATCTATTTTACTTATAAGATAAATATATCTGAAATTTTAATATACTTGAAATAATACGATCCATTTTTGGATCATATTTCAGTATATAATAGATCTTTTTTTTTCTATAGAAATAAAAAAACTCATCATCCTTGATCAGGATAATTCATAATTATTTTTATGAAATTAATAACTTCTAATAGGTCTAGAATGGATAATAGATAAAAGCGTACATCACAGAATCTTCCGTTCTTTTTATGTGATTAATTTCTCGTGTTAGGATTACAGTATATTCTTAGAACTTTAAAAGCGTTTATAATGCTATAGTCAAATATTATCTTATTAATTATCAAAATTGCGCTTTTAAATGAATATTCTCATCAATATGAAAGAATAAAAATTATCTGAACTGTATTAAATACGAGTATAATTAAGAAATCAATAATTGGCTTATTGACATATTTCCTTTTAATTTCAATAGAAAAGCATTTATAATAGACAAAGTACATATTTTTCACATTAACATTATTTATTACCATATATTCGTAGGAAGAAAAAAAAACTAATCTTTAAAATAATGATATAATATTATATATATATATTTGACGTTTTTTTCTTTCGATCCGAAAAGAGATAATTACTTTCGATTTTTATACGGATCGTTGCTCATGCGTTGTATAAAGATATGAAATTGAGATGCGAAATAATTCTAGTATCTTATTTTCTATTTTAGATGGTGGAATACAGACATAATATTATTAGTTTTATTCTATGTTTATGTTTATCATGGATATATGCACAAAATAATACAACATTGGAATTAGGTGCTATTGCAAAACCACACCCAAAAGGTATGTTAGAATATAAGATTGTAATAACAGATATGTCAAAAGAAGCCTAATGAAATTTACTTATTGAATATGATTAATATGTAAATGAGAATATTGTTATGAGGAGTAAAATTACAAAAAAAAGGATCCGTCTGAAATTCTTTTTTAATAAGAAAAATGAGAATAATATGTCTATATCAGAATTCAATAAATTACTCATTGAATATACAAATTTATTATAAAAATTTTCTGTAAATTTATAGAAACTAGATAATTTTTATTTGAATTATTTAATACTTAAAGTCATCGAAAACAACGATGTAACTAATTAGAAAACAAAAATTTGATCGTTATCTACATGATTATAATCAATTATGAATGAATAGTTCGAATTAATTATTCTAAATTGAATTTAAAAGAAAATTTCCAATCATTTACTAAAGATCATATGTTTGTCTTAATATCACCTGAGTCAAATTTGTTGAATAACTAAGGAAAAAATTCTTTTAATTAATATTATTTGTGTAAATTTACATATGACCTTATTTTCATGATAATTTTGAGATGAACCTTGATATTTGATAGAATCAAATATTATTTTCAAAAGATATAATTACCTGTCATGAACAGAGTTTGTTAGTAATGCATTAAATATAAATAGGATTCTTCTATAAATATTGAGTAATTTTGCCAACAGACCTGTTAATAAGCACGAGATATTCAAGCAAATATAATTTTAGGTTATCGTGACTTACTGTCTTATCTTATCAATTGATATTTTTTAATATTTTACAAGAAAGAAAAAAATAATTAAATTTGGCTAAAGTAAAAACATATTTCTTACTATCTTTCTAATTAATCACATACAGTAGTCTTGGCTATTATGTATTTAATTAATTTAGAAGTAGTGTATCTATTTTCATGTGATTATATTGCAGTTGATTATTAACAATAGATTTTATACAGGATAGTCTAAAAGTCACCTTTTTTAGAAGAAAATTGAATATCTTCATTATGACTTGAACCTGATTAGTAGAATCGTAATGTAGATATTCAATTTTTTCTTCTGATATGTCACTTTTGGACTATTCTGCATTAGCACTGCTCTGAAGATTAAGCTCTTGTAAAAACAACTTTTTTTGAATTCATATTTTGATCAATAAATTTCTTTTAGTATGTGCTGATATTCGTATGACCATATTTGAAGTTCGTCGTGGTCTTGATTTACAAGCATTAGCATCATGTGAAATAATTCTTGGCTCAATTATTTATGCTCCTATGCCGTTAGCCATGAATAATACAACATCAGCAACGGCATTACCGGCAACAACAGCGCCAGTTCGTTTTCCATATCTTCGTGAAGTTTATGGATATATTTTGTTAGGTTATTCAACAGTAAATTCATTTTCATCCATGTTTCCACGTTTATCTATCATTCATGGTAGAGAATTATATCATGGTTATGCATTGATTGTTATGGAAAATTTTAAATTAGATGAGTTAGGTTTAACATCATTGATAAATATACGTCGAGGAAATATAATTATTGCACGAAATCCACATTTATGCTATGCAAATTCTATACGTTGGAATGATATTATTGAAAATAAAAAAGCACAAGTTATATTAAGACAAAATCGTGATGATTGTGCATTTTGTCCAACATGTCCATTCGCATGTTGGTCACCAACACAATGTCAATATCAATGTCCAGCACATTGTAAAGGAAATTGTTTATCAGAAACAATATGTTGTCCAGATCAATGTGTTGGCGGTTGTTATTATCAAAATGTAACTGCACCAACAAATTTAGTTTGTAATGCTTGTAGAAATATGAGAATCTATGCAACAGGAAAATGTGTACAACAATGTCCAGCACAAATGCTTAAGGTAAATAATATTATAAGACATAGAAATTGATGTTTGCATGGTACCAAAGTTATTTATTATAGATTTAAAGCCTGGATCAGGAAATGAACCTATATCTGTTATTAAAGATCCTATACTAAGAATAACCCTATATGAACTATATCCTGCTCGATCCATTTCCTTTTGATGACAGTACCATAAATTAATTATATAGACATGTAGCAGATTTGGTTGAAACTTTTCTTGTTTACATTGAAGGTCTCTATATTGATGTACCTAGACGAATATTAATTTTGAACCTACAGTACTAGTTGCAGAAAGGAAACAATCAGTTATAAAAGAACTTTAAATCATATTCTTACAGTTATTTATAATCAAATAGAAAAGACTATAGTTATCTAAATATATACATATACGAATTATAACAGAAATGACAAATGAATATTATTTGCATTGTATTATCAATGACAAATAATTTTTAGTATATTTTTCTTTTGCAATCATTCTTTATTCTATTGATTTTTTTGTACTACGAAACTTATTTTTATTTCGTTCTTCCGCAAATAAGCAGAAAAAAATCAATTCATCATACACTTCATTCCATGATTTTTCTTTTTCTTTTAGGTTATTGATTCTCTATGTGTAACACGTCAAGAATGTGCATCATTTTTTATGGGCGAAGGTTTTATATTAGATGTAACAAATGAATGTGTATCAGCATGTCCACTTGGTTTTGTTAAAGATTCACAATCAAGTTCACGTTGTTTACGTTGTACATCAACACCAGAAAATGATTATTGTCAAGGTGCATGTCGTGAACAACATATTCGTTCAATAGTTGATTTTAATCTATTAAGATATTGTTCACGTGTTCATACATTAAACATATATAATATTGCTGCTGTTGAATCAACAGAAAATAATTTATTAGAAGCTTTTACTGCATTTGGATCACTTGAACAAGTTGATCATGAATTTACAATTCATAATGTAAATATATTTTCAACATTAAAAATATTTTCGAAACTTAAACGTATTGGTATAACAACAAATGCTACAATAACAATTGAAGAAAATGATTTTCTTGCTGAATTATGGCCATCATCACATCCACCACCAATTATTCAAGGAAGTTTAAATATTGTTCGAAATGCTCGTCTTTGTTTAACACGTATTAAATCATTTATTAATCATACAACTTTAGTTGAAAAAGGTATTCAAATCTTTTGTTTGAAAAAAACTCAGGAATAATCTTATATTTCTATTTTTAGATTTACAAATAACACCAAATACATTTAATGAATATGCTAATGGATATTTAGCATCATGTGAATCGAATTTATTAACATTAACTGTTGATAAAATTCATTCATTAACAGCAAGAGTTAATGTTGCTGTACCGAAAGAATTATATTTTCGTTCAGGTGGAAAAGCAACTTATTTACGTCGACCATTTTTATCTGTTTATTATAAAGCAACAAAAACAAGAAATGAAACACATTTTGATTCAACACAATCACATAAATGGTTAAGAGTTGTTGAAAAAGCTAATTATAATCCATCACCAGCAGGTAAGCAAAAAATAATATATATATTTTTATTTAGATAGATTAAAACATAAGATTTCATCTTTGAATAGTTAGACGATATTTATGTTGTTTTTCTTTTTCATTCGAATTGTTTTAATCACTCAACTGTAACCATTTTTTAATTAGGTTGTCATAGATAAATGTGATAAAAAAAAAGGTTATTAATCAATAGGACATTTATTCGATTACATTAGTTGACATATTATAACTTTCTATGATTTATTGTTAATTATACATAATTGTGAAGGTTAACAATAAAAGTTCATCTTTGTACTTGTAATATATATTTAGAGCAAACGTTTCAATAATAAAAAATCGAATGAGGTCTCGTAGGATTCAACTATGGCAAAAAAGTTAAATACATATGAAGTATAACTGAATGCCTTGCATTTCGTCTTTTCATTGTTATCTATTCCTAATCGATTGTTTAACCTTGATTTTATCAGTATAATCGTAAATTGAAATCTGTAATAAATAGGTATCCGTGTTTTATCCAAATCTCCTTTTTGTGTGTGTGCGAATCGGACTATCGGGTGGACGCCATCTAATAGTGCTTTGTCCAAGTCTCGTATTTTGGGTGGGTGAATTGAAACTTCAGATGGGCACCGCCCACTCGTCAGATATTGTCGGATAAAAATGGATTATTATTTTATATAATATACAGATAAATCTAGATTTATTGCATCGTGTTATAAATGAGCAAATAGATTTTTCTTTATGACTTTAATAAAATATAATCTACAAAAATGAACTTTTCGATTCTATTTTAGGTAGTTCATTTACAATGAATGTTGAATTAGCATCACTTCTTGGTGATACATGGTATGCTGTTTATGCATCTATAACTTCAAATATTAATACTGTTGGTTTATATTCTACAATTACATATTTTCGTACATTACCTCGACAACCTGAACCCGTTCTTAATTTACGTGGAGAAGCTTTATCACGCTTTTCAATTGAATTAATGTGGAAACCACCAAAGAAACCTAATGGTGAAATAGCAACTTATCTTATTTATTATGCACCTGTCGAAGATCGATTACCAGTTAATAATCCAAAAATACTTTGTTTAATGAAAGGTAAATTTCTTTTTACCACAAAAAACGAAATATACAAATTATTTCATTGTATTTATTTTAGATCGTTGGTATTCCGAAGCACCTGTTTCAAGTCCTCCATTAAATCTGTCAACATCTTCTCGATGTATTCAACAAAAATCAAAATTAAATGATATAATAAATAATAATGATGATGATTTTATGGAAGAACATGAAGAAAATACTGGCGTTGATCAAGTTGTTACTGATTTAGCTATACTTGAACATCAACTTATAAATTCTGTAACACAACGTAAAGAACCATTATTTATACGTCAAGAATTAAAAGATACAATCATCAATGATTTAGATCATTATTTTGAAGATAAAAGTAGTGCTTTTAATGATCAATCTAAAGGTGATGTAGTAACTGAAGAAAAAATTGTTGAACATACTCCATATATAAATACATATAATCTAACATCATCAACTACAAAAATTGTTATTGACAATTTAAAACATGCTCAAATGTATATGTTTCAAGTATTTGCATGTCATGATATAACTACACAAAGTAAATCAGATTCTTGTAGTCTTAATGGAATTATAATAAGTGTACGGACAAAACCTGGTGATTGTATGTATTTTTTTAAACAAAATGATTTATTTGATATCTATTTTAACTTGTTTTTCTTTATTTTTTAGCATCACTTGATTTAGTACGTAATGTTAAAGTAGTTCCACCCACTGAAAGTTCTTTGCAATTAGCAGCTGATGCAAAAAGTTTAAATTATCATATATCATGGCTTAAACCATTAACACCAAATGGACTTATTTATTTTTATACGGTAAATATTGATCAATACAGTCAAAATGGACCAAAAGATGAACGATGTGTTGGATATAATGTATATTCAATAAATGTATCATTATCACCACGAACAAATTATCGTTTAAGAATAATTACATATACTGTAGCTAGAGTTAATAATGAATATGAAGATCATAAACAATTAAATGATGAATCATTTTTATTAAATACAACAAATTTATATTATCAAGTACTTTTTACAACTATTGATTTACCTAGTAAGTTTGTGATTTTCTTATGCTTGCTATTTTAATAGATTAGTAGGATTTCAGTTGCATGCTTTTATTAGATACATTATAGAACTCTATTGAATAATTTTTGATGATTAGAGATGAAAAGAATAAATATGCTTGTTTCAAGAGAGAGTACGCTCAAGTGGATCCTATAATTTTGTTTCTACAGCTTGTTTTTACATAGTATCTATGATTATACAAAAGAATATTAACCCTTTGACTCCTGGCGACGTAGAAATATACCTGAGTATATTTATTAGATGAACATATGAGTAGTATATTTTTTAACCATTCAAAAGAGCTTCATATTGTTTTTTTAGTAGTGCATAGTACAAGACTCATTTCTTATCACTTAACAAGGATAAATAATTTTTTTCAACGGTTAAACTATATACTAATATAGTCTCTATCCAATAAAGATATTTGCACACCTGTATGTGTCGTCAAGAGCAGAAGGGTTAAAAACGAATATATCGTTGGATTATTGTTGTCACTAATAGTATCTCTCGATGTTAAATATTTGTTTTCGTATAATTGATATAGAATACCTTATTTGAATAGTAGACAATACATGATTGCAAAGCTACATAAATAAATATCGTCAGAACTTACATAGTCAACGTTATCTTCTTAAATTAAATTTAAATCTAAGACTAAGAAACATCTTAACAATGGAGTTTAATTCGTAAAGTTCAACTAATGTTTTACTTTAAATAGCAGTCAGCTTCTAATTATCTGATCATTTGAAATTTTAGATCGTGAAATAACTCGACAAAATCGAGTAGCATTATTTCTATTGATAATTGGCTCAATTATTCTTCTGTTAAGTATTATACTTGGTGCACCATTTTATTATTATAAATATAGTCGAGGCGATACAAAAGCTTCGATTTCAAAAAATCCAAATTATGGTTTGTTTAATTATTTTTGAATTTTTCATTTATTTATATCTTATATATTTAGAATTATATACACCGGATCAATGGGAAATTGATAAAGATTCAGTAACGTTAGATAAGCTTATTGGTCAAGGACATTTTGGTCAAGTTTATAAAGGTGTTTTAAAATTATCTGATGGTACATTAAAACCATGTGCTGTGAAAGTAAGAAATAAAAGAATTTTTATTAAAAATAATTATTATCTATTTTTCTAGCTTCGAACAACACATCCAACAGATCTATTACAAGAAGCATCAATAATGAAGTTTGTTTTTATTTGTTTATTGAGTAAATAAATTGATTTAATTTTGTTTTTTCTATTTTAGACAATTTCAATGTTATCATGTCATTCAATTGTATGGTATATGTTCACGTATTCGACCACCATATGTTGTTATGGAATTAATGGAAAATGGAGATTTAAAAAATTATCTTTATCGCTATCGACAAAGTGAATTAAATGTAAGAATTGATTTAATAAAAACAAAAAAAAATATGTTTATATTTTGTTTAGCCACATGGTCCAACATTAACGGAAGGAGCAATGATTCAATTAGCATTGGATATTGCTGATGGAATGTATTATTTATCTGATCAAAAATTTGTTCATAGAGATTTAGCAGCAAGAAATTGTCTTGTTAATGGCAATCATACATGTAAAGTTGGAGGTAAGATAAAGAAATATTGATAGTATAGTAAACTAGACAGATTTGTATTGATTCTATTTATAATATATGTTAAATGATGAATTTAATCAGAAAAATAATTTCTTTAGATTTTGGCTTAACACGTGATATTTATGAAACAGATTATTATCGACGTGGTGGTCGAAGTTTTCTTCCTATACGATGGATGGCACCAGAAAGTTTACGGGATGGACGTTTTGATACTGTATCTGATATTTGGTAAGAATATAAGCAAGCAATTTTTTTATTATTTTATTTTAATTTTATAGGTCATTTGGTGTTCTTCTTTGGGAAATAGCAACATTAGCTGAACAACCCTATCAAGGATATGGTAATGAAGAAGTTGTACATTATGTTCGATATGGAAATATTACACTTGAACGCCCTTCAAATTGTCCTGAAATTTTGTATATAAAATTTAAATATGAAGTTTCTTTTTTCTAATCATTTTTTTTTCAATTTTAGACATAAATTAATGCGTGCTTGTTGGACATTTTCACCCGGTGATCGTATATCGTTCCGATCTATTGTTGATGAATTAATTCCGTATGAAAGCGACGATTTTCATTTACATGCTTATTATCATACACAACCAAATGAAACTCAGCAAACAAGTTTACTTGATAGTAGTAATAATGATGAAGAAGAACTTTTATTAGTCGATGAAACTGATGATGACATTGATAATTTACATCATATATAATGAAAAGATTGTTTTCGTTCTGTTTTTCTTTGCGAATGAAGTATATTCTTCTTTCTGAATTTTTTTGTATTGTTATTTTATATATATATATGTATGTATAATGTGAAAATGAAATAAAAAATAGATTTACAATTTTTATAGATGAGTTCGAAATTATGGTGACTAAACAAGAACGAGAGGAAGTAATTGATCCACATGGATTTTTTGTATCACCTGACGAATTGAAGTAAGATGAAAAGAATTCTTTCTTTTCAATCTATTTGATTGATTTTAGTACTGAAGACGCAGCGGATGCAGCAGTAATACGTCGTCGAGAACAAAAATGGCTTGATATGTTTTCACAATGGCCATCATTTATTCAATCACGTTTTGATAAACTTAAAGAACGTTGTCGAAAAGGTATACCAGCATCTGTACGTGGACAAGCATGGTATCATTTATCAGCTGCAAAATATCGACAAGAAAATGAAGATCGAAATTGTCGAACAGGAAATTTATTTAATAGTTATTTGAAACAAACACCTGATCTACGTGTTATTGATGATATAAACAAAGATTTAGCAAGATCATTTCCTGATCATGAAATGTTTCGCAAAAGTGGATCTGGGTAGATTTATTTATTTATTATTATTGAAAATATATTAATATATTAAACAATTATTTTTGTTTTTAGACAACAAAGCTTATTTGATGTTCTGAGAGCATATGCAGTACATGATCCAGCTGTTGGATATTGTCAAGCTCAAGCACCTATTGCAAGTATTTTATTGATGCATTTACCAGCTGAATCAGCATTTTGGGTATTTATACAAATTAATGAAGAATATGTGAAAGGATATTTTAGTGATGGATTAATGGCAGTAAGAGAAGATGCATTAGCTACAGAATTACTTCTACAACGTATTTCACCAAAAGGTTATCGTTTACTTGTATGTATTTATTTGATTTAAGAAATATTCAGAATAGAATACAAACAAAAAAATTTTATAGAGAACTTTGATTGAGTTTCACTTATTTTGATATTAACTCTATCATGTTATAAAACTTTCATAAATTCATCTGAATAATGTATTTGATTAGATTTCTTTTATGAACTTAAGTATAGATTATATTGCGTAGGAGTAATATTAGAAAATATCAACTTTTCTTTTTCTTTTTTTGTAGCGTAAACTTGACGTTGATCCAATATTATATACTGTTGAGTGGTATATGACATTATTTTCACGAACTTATCGTGCACCAAAATTATATCGCATTTGGGATATGTTTTTCTGTGAAGGTGTCAAAGTATTATTTCGCTTAGCACTTGTGATTGTACGTGAAGCACTTGAAGTTGGTCCACCTGATATTGTCAGTCGAGCACATAGATGTGATAATCCAATGGATCTTGTTTCACTTATAAAAGAAACTGCTAAACTGTTATCATTTGATGTTTTATTAGCTAAAATGGAGAAACTTCCATTAACTGATATTGATCTTGCTCAAGCATGTCGACAAGCACGACAACAACTTAGTTCCGAATTAGAAGCAACAAAGAATCGAAAAAAATAATAAGAAAAAATCATCAAAATTATTTAATAAAAACATTTCTTTCACTCGGTGTCTTTGTAATATATAATTTGTTTTAATCAATTGGAAATTAATAAATCTTTTTTTTTAATATTATAAAACATAAATAAATCATACATTCCATCTAGGCTATTTCATTTTAAAGAAGAATTCTAAATTAAAGATAATTAAGGAATAAGATTAAGTTAAAAGACTGATTTGAATAGTTTATTAGAAGAAGAAATATCTGGAAAAGGCTACCATATTTACGTGGCGATGCACGATATAAGTTTGAACAAACAGGGAGTGTTGTTATATATCACTTCTTTTTTTTAGATACTTATTATCACGTAAGTTTAGCTATTATTTCTCATTATAATGGAAAAAAATACATTGTAATGGCAATAAGTACATAAACCGGGCACAGGGGTTGTCTGAAAATATTTGTTTTTGGATGTTTACTTATAAAGATTTGTGATACCACTTTACCTGAACCATGTTTATAGGTGATTCTTTTCTTTTCTATCGATAATCAATCCTAAAATAGACTAACGTAATGCACAAATACAGAAGGAACAGTCGTATATATATATACTAATGTTTGATTGAGAAATATCCGAGGTTGCCATCCTTTCTACTTCTAATTAATGCTATCTATTTATAATATTGTCATTGTATCCGAGTGTCCTACTTTAGCAGTTGATTTCTTTACAACATAATGTCTTTTATTTTATGTACAAAAAACATGTATTAATTACGCTTCGATTTTGATGAATAGAGAACAATTTTAAAAGACTTCTAAATCATAAAAAATTTAATTTTATATTCTTATTATATACATATATTTATTCTTGAATTAAATATTCAATTTCAATTCAATTACTTTTTTTCTTATAAAAACAAAAACAAAATGAAATAGAAAATGATAAAATATACATTGAATGTAAATTATATTAATTTTTTGGTGATGATTGATATTCTTTTATTCTAAATGCGGCTTCGGCAATAGAAGTAGATACTGTTGATTCAGCTCTTTGTTTTCGATTTTGTGATTTTAATGATGCTAAATGTGCTGAAGCAAGAACTACTGTCGGTGCATGTTTTCGTCTATGATTAAATGTTATATATATAAATGGATTAAGACCACTTTGTGCTAAGCATATTGTTTGTAAAACTCCTTCAAGCCATGTTGGTATTCGTAAACGACGATTCGAATAAACTTCAACTAAAGTTACGACTATATAAGGTGTCCAACAAACAACAAATACAATAATAATAGTCATAGCTAATTTAACTGTTTTAATTTTAGTTGGAGATGTTGCAAGCGATGAAAGATATGTTGTTGTTGGACCACGAATTTTTTTTATCCAAACTTTTGTTGATGATGCGACAACATGTATTATTTTCATATACCATATTGTCATACAAATAGCCGGAATAACAAGAACATAACAAGCAAATATTGTAAAATAAACTCGACGTTGCCATTCAGCTGTATAACCTGTACTAGTACAACGATATTGTGTTAAACTATATTCCATTAAACTTTGTTCAAATATAAATAATTGTGGAATTGCTATAATTAATGAACTTAACCAACATACGATTATAATACGACGTATACGTCGAAGAGCAGTACACGATCGAAATGGACAACAAATTGCTTCATATCTAAATTTATTATTTATTATAATTCAATCGAAAAATTAAATTTTATAGGCAGACGAATGTGCTTAAGTATATGATCTAAATATAATTTCTATCGAACACTTGAATAACATCAAGAGGTGCATTTATTATACCTGCTAACTTTTATCATTAATTTCTCAAAGATTTTACTAAAAACATAATCTTATGATTTATTAATGTAATTATTTAGTCATCAATTTTTCGAAGTAAAAATAATGGATTTTTTTATGAGCTATTAAAGAATTTAGTATATGCAAAGAATAATGATCTCACCTAATTGTCTTTTTCAATATAATAACAAAAATAGTTGTCTTTTTTGAAGCTTTGATAGTACCTAACTTTGCTGAACACTTGATCTTAAGAAAAGCATCAGATGATTTATATTATAAATAAACATTTTTTATTGTTATTATTATTTCTATATATAAGTACACTAGACAGAGAAATGCCCTCATTGTTATTTTCGTATCTATAATTTACTGTCATAGAAATGTTACTTTGTTTTTGTGCAAAAAAAAGAAGCATTCTCGGATATTATTATAAAATCTAATAAATAAAACCATTATTGTTTTTTTTTGAAAACAAAAGTTCTAGACATTCTTCTCTTTTACCTATCATAGGTCATTGCGACATTAATAAATGTTGTAGAAGCAAGTGTAATAACTTGGATGTAAAGTGTTAATTTACAAGCAATATTTCCTAAAATCCATTCTTGATCAAAAATTAAAAGAAATAATTCTGATGTCATTGTACAAAGACATACTGCTAAATCACCAATAGCCAAATTAAGAATAAATACATGTAATCGTGTACGATGTTGTCGACGACGACAAAATAATTCGAATATAATATAACTATTACCAATTAATGTTACACACATAATAATTGATAAAATAAATATGCGAATTATTTTATCGATTGGCCATGGGCGATCAAATATAATTGCACTATGGGTAAAATTTTTCATGATAAACTGAAAAAAAAGAAAAGAAATCAGTATTTTAAGACAAATAGAAAAGAATAGTCACAATGTTAGTCATCATATGTTGATTATTTCTAATAACTATAGGATTATACATCATTTTCTATCTTTTCGTAGTAACCGAAACTAAATGTTTTTAATAAATATGATATCGATATTGCTGTGGTAATTAATAGACAATGTCACCATGTTCGCTATGAAAAAAATAGGAAAAAATATTATTCTTATGCAAACTACATTTGTTTTACTATATGAGATTTCTTCTTCTTTTTTTTTCATAGGAAAAAGAACGCAAATAATAAAAACATGCCACGATTATACTTATTGTTTTACTTGTCAAATAGAAATAGAAAAACATTTAGATAATAATTGGTCTCCTAGAAGAATGAATGACACATACATTTTGGTACAATTTCTTATTAACCTTGTATATATAGAATTATGATAAGAGATCGATAAACAAAATAATAGTACGTATTGAAGACAGTTATAGAATAGACTATGATAGTGTAATATCAATAAAATTTTTTAAAAAACAAAATACAAAAGAGAATATTTGTTCGTCAAGTGCAATTTATGATTAGCATGAAAAATATATTAATATATTCTCTATCAAGTCAATTCTTTGCACTTCTCAAAAGCAAAAGAAAATAAATATTGTGAATGATATATAAATAATTCATAATGGATAGTTTGTTATTGGATATATACGATTGCTTTTTTAAACTTGATTGCTTTTGCACTCAAGACCCACTCTAGTTCTTTTCAACTAAAGTGTATATATAAAAACTATCTTTATCTACTTATATTTATGGAAAGGTTACTTCTCGAAAGGTAATTATATGCAAATATCTATAATGAGATCTTAAGGATACTAATTAGTGATAGTCATCTTAGATTTTGGTATGGCGGAATACAATATTAGCGTCGCATCTCCGAATAATGACTACTTCTATATTGTCCCTATATTCGTTAGAAATATATATATAAATTTTGTTTACATGCTGTTACAGACTGTTCTCTATACTCATCTTCTTCGACAATAAGCAATAGGATATATATATAGAAAAATAAAATAATTTGTGCACTAGAAATGTTTTAATTTATTTTTATATCTTATTGATACAAAACAGAAGGGAGATAGACATTCTATTTTTAGAGAATAAATATATATACCTAAGGTAACTCTTGTATTCATAGGGTGATTAATTGAAATCTTGCGTTTGCTAAATGAATATATTTATTTATACAATTAATGTTAGAAAAATAAACTTTTAGAACTCATATTACACAAGTCAAAGTTGATCTATCAGCTGCTTTTTCTGTAAATAGAATTATTGAATAGCAGCTGTTGCACTAGAGACACTCATTAATTCAAAATGAAGTTTATCCAGGATCATATAAGAAAACTGAAAGACATTGTTAATCATGTTTTTTAGAAAAAGGCATATCTACGGGCGTGTCATTGTACTGATTCAGAATATTCCGACCTGATTATATGTTAAATTTATATTATACCGTGGAATCCTTTTTTCCCGTCAGTGCATTTCTATTCTAGCCGCCCTGCAGTGCAAAACAAATTATTATAAAAATATCTTTTTTTTATAGACTTAAACACCCACATAGCATTAGAGATTACCTGATAGATAAATTAGAAAACTGAACTAACGTATTTGTTGGAAATGTAATCGATAGTTAGTAATCTAATCCTTAGAAATAGTTCAATGAATTGCATGCAATCATGCATACTGTTCCTTAATGAAATCACCGATTAATCATTTGGGAAGTTCTATTGAATTCAGCAATATTTAATATTCTCTTGAGAAAGTGACTAATTCACAATCGATAAAATACGTCATGGGATAATTTGAATAAAAAATGCTTACTGAATATATTTTCCATAATAAGTAAAATTATGACACTAGTTAATAGAATTCATTTTATATGATATATTTTATTAATAACGAAGGTAAATATCTTAAAAGAATAAGTCATTTGTTTTCCATTGAAGTTATCTGCTATAGATACACTCTTTTATATATACTGCTTTAGTTTATATTAGACTGAAGATAATACAGTTTGTTTCTTATATGTATAAATAAATAAATAAGAATTCTTTCGTTCTATTCTATAAAAAATACTTTATATCGAAAGTATTATATATCTTGATATATGTAACTTAAAGCTATTCCTATATCAATATTATTAGTAAAATTTCTATAAACTTTATCATGATAAAATACTCTAGAAAAAACTGAATAATTACATTAAGATTTTTATATTATAAAATGTTTTAGTTTTTCGTTCGTATTAAAATTAAGTCTATTGTTTCTTAAAAAGTGTTAATATAATAACAATTAATGATTGTATAAATATATGTCCACTTGAAACAAATATAAACCATGCCGGTGGATTAAACTCATGATGTTCACGTCGTGCAAAAAATAATAGAAGAAAATGTATAAAAATCCATATTAAAACAACAAGAAATGGTAAAATCATAAATGGTGTTTCAGCTTGAAATGATCCATAAATTGAACAACCACATGCTATTAACACCGAGATTATTGTTAAACCATGTAAAATTCGTCGTGATATACCACTTGTACCAGCGTCTCCTGTAGATATTTCTCGACCAGTATAAAAACCAGCATCAACATGAGAACCAGTAAGAGGTATTTTTTCACTTCTCATTATTTGTTCTGTCTTTTTTTTATGTGTTATATGATAACAATAGAAATGAATCACTACATAGAATTAAATGATAAACATACAAAACTCTTCTTTCTTTCGATAACAAATATTGAGATATAATAATAGTAAAATAACATGGCGTGTTTTTTTGCTATATCACGAATAATTTATTTTATTTCGTTTACTATGAATATGACAATTTAAAATTGTATCGTTATAAAAAAATATATTTTACTATTATTCAATCGGATATGTGCGACCTCTTACAACGGAAATAAATATATAGAAGTATATGATTAGTAAATTTATTCTATGCAATCAAGTAAAAGTTACGGCTAGCGTTGACAGTTATGACCTAGCTTTTTGTATCGTAATGATGACAAGTGCAAAAAATTTTCTTTTCGTTCTTCTATATTGAATTTTAAGCAATAATAAAAGGCATTGTCATGCTAAACGGGCATTCTCAACAAGATAGTAATGATGCAGACGAACTTGATGGACTTCTTTCGATGAGTGACCTAAGCGAATTGGATATGGGAAAATATGTAATGAAGCTATCAATGGGTACAGATCGTGTTTATAAATACAAAACTGAGCGCTCTGCTCGATTATTAGATATTATGCAACAGTATCGAAAAGAAGAACGGTTTTGTGATGTTGTTCTATGTGTTAATGGTATACGACATCCAGCACATAGAGTTGTTTTAGCATCAGCATCACCTTATTTTGCTTCCATGTTTGGAGGTATTGGTAATATCGAAGCAAATACAACAGCAGATATTGATATTACAAAATCAATACCTTGTACATTTGCATTAAATGTAATACTAGATTTTATTTATACATCACAAGTTCAACTCAATGATAAAATGGTATGTAATAATCTCTTTGAAGTATATGATAACTTTAAGGCAAAAATTATATTCTCACGTCTTATGATTTAAGTAAAATGCTTATTTAAAAAATTTTCTTTTTTTTTTGCATATTAGGTGATGCCGGTTTTAACTTGTTCACTTCCATTATTACTCGATGAACTGATTGAACTCTGTGTTGCATATCTTCGTGAACAGTTACATCCATCGAATTGTGTGGGATTATTATTATATGGTAAACAATATTTATGTTATCCATTAATTGAAGCAGCTGAACATTATATACATGAACATTTCGAAGAAGTTGTACGGCATGAAGAATTTCTTTCATTAAATTTCGGTGATTTATGTTCAATGATTAAAGATGATAAGGTTAAAGTTAAATGTGAATCAATTGTTTATAATGTAAGAAGATCTTTGACTTTTTTTTTTGTTGTTGTACGAATTATAATTTGTTCTTTTTTGTATTATTTAGGCAGCTATGCAATGGGTTCGACATGATCCATGTAATCGGCGTGCTGAACTAGCTGAGATATTACCTTGTATTCGTCTTCAATTTCTTGATCCATCATTTCTTCGTGGTGTTATGAATTGTTCTGATTTTGCACAACCTGATATGAAAGTTTGCCGAGAATATTTATCAAATGTTCATGAAAAACTTACATCACATCGTTATTGTCGTTTACCACCACATCGAGCACCAGTTAAACCACTTGTTATTTGTATGTTTTAGAATAGAAATTAGGAAATATTTATTTTATTGTTTATTTAGATTGTGCCGGTGGTTATTATAATCAATCAATAAATACAATGGAATGTTATTTCTTAGAAACACAAAAATGGAAACGTTGTGCAGATTTACAAACACCAAGAAGTGGTGTTGGTGTTGTTTCACTTCAAATGAGAGTTTATGTGATAGGTGGGCGACATAATACAAAGTAAATAAAAAGATTTTATTTAGTTGATATTAATAATCACTTTTTTTTGTATAGAAACGAAAATAAAGATTGTCGTGATGTTGAACGTTATGATCCATTTATGAATAAATGGACATCAATGCCACAAATGGTATATCCTCGAAATCGTCTTGGTGTCGGTGCAATTGATAGATGTATCTATGCTGTTGGCGGTTCAAATGGACAACAAATACATTCATCTGTTGAACGATTTACGTTATCACCAGATTTGGAACCATGGGTAGAAGTAGCTTCAATGCATGTTGGACGTATTGGTCTTGCTGTATGTACACATAGTCGACTTTTATATGCTATTGGTGGTTTTGATGGACATCGACGATTAGCTGAAGTTGAATCGTATAATCCAGATACGAATTCATGGAAACGTGAACCATCACTTTTATGTGGTCGATCTGGTGCAGCAGCTGCTCCACTTGCCGAATGTATATATGTTGTTGGAGGTTATGCATCTGATAATATTGATGGATCAATGCAACTTGACGTTGTTGAACGCTATGATACAATTACACAGCAATGGTCATATGTAAAACCAATGAATTGTCGTCGATCAGCACTTAGTTGTGTTACATTAGATAAATGTCTTTTTGCTTTAGGTAAATTATATTGATTTCAATTATGTCTTTTTTTCTATTATTGTTTTTTTTTCTATTAAGGTGGTTATGACGGAAAGAATTTCTCATCTGTCGTTGAAGTTTATGATCCTGAAAAAGACGAATGGACTTATGGAACACCATTAACCCGTGAACGAAGTGGTCATGGTAGTGCACTGACTGTTGAACCATCATTATGTTGCGATGACGAATAATACATATACATATATATAAAGGAGGAAATCTAGTTTATATTTTTTTATTGCAGTTTGTACATGCATCTTTAAAGAAAAAAAATAAAAAATAAAATGTTACTCAAATATTTGTATTTTTTAAAACTATATGAAATTAAATTTCAATAGTGACTTTATTAGTATAATTCTCATTGTTTTATTTTATATTTTTCCAATATTTAAACGAGCTAAATTTATTAATAAATATTTTTTTTGTAAACTTAATTGAGATGAGATCGTAGTTCGATTCGTATCTCTACAGTCTTGCAGTATACAATAAAATTTTGATTATTTAACAATGACTCATAATTTATTGGTTACTATGTAATTTAAATCAATTCGAATGTCGCCAGTATGCAACCATGTAAAAATCTATCTTAATTTTAAGTTTTTATTGTTCTCAATTTTTTAGTACCAGTCTATTTACCTCGTTCAGATTCTTCATCTATTTCTACACATTCAGATGAAGTTGCATCACATGTATTTAAATCAGATATTTTCTTACGTATTGCAATGACTATTCTACCAATAACTGCTGTACTTACTTATCAAATAGATGCTATATGGCAATTACAAGTACATAATACATATGCTGGTTTATCAAGTACTATTCTTCATATATTCTATTTCCTTCAATTTTATACACATCTTGAATGTCATTCAAAAACAATTACACATATTTATACGTATCTCTATCATATAATTATATGGATATTTAAAGTAAAGATATTTCGAAAAAAAATAAATATATTTTTCATATTTTAAGACTGGAGGTAATATTGTTTATTTTATTTATCATCATTATGAAAAAAATATTTTTCATCAATGTATATTTGCATTACGAACAATACAAGATACAATATTTATTAGTTCGATATGTATTTATAAAATTCGTTCATATAGTCCACTTATATGTATTCAACATAAAGCTTTATTCAATGTTATATCACGTCTTGAAGTTATTTTAGCTATACTTGTACCTATATTTGCTCAAGAAGATCTTATTAAAAGAACAGTAGCTAATATAAGTTTATTTATTTTATACGATTTTATTTCGGTTTATTATCATTTATTTACACTTCGATTAAAATGGGCACTTTGGCTTTTTGTTGTTTTTATTACAATAAGTGTTGTTAATGAATGGTTATATTTTGTTAATCATCAATGCCGTTTATGTGATCAAATTAGTACTGGATTTGAATTTCTTGCTGAATGTGCTTGTTGTTTAGTTATACTTTGGCAATTTAAACCATTAATAACAATATTACCAACTGTTTAAAACAAAACGTAGGATCGAATTAAAAATTCTTATATGAATCTGTAAAATAAATTGTCTATATATTTTATATTACAGTTATTCAAATATAAGAATGAACAACATTAGTAGAAACGTACATATGTAGAGTTTTGTCAGTTGCTAATAAAAATAAGCGAAGATACGGATTTTTTTTATCTATAAAGTAAATGTCAGATTCAGATAGATAAAAGAGCATTGAAAATATCATATTAATTTCGTAGATATTAGAAATAAGTAATCAATACGATGTTACGAAACGCTTCTTTCAATATATAATATTTTTTGACTAGCATTTATTTGGATAATTTGTAAGTTGAAGTGAACAGTAATCAAAAAATATAAATTAGCAATAATTTTTGAGCGATAAAAAAATGTTTTTCAGCAATTATATATTACGGAATGGATAATAATTAATTGATTAAACTGCAGTAATAGATATATATTTGAGCAAGAATAAATTTATATTTCAATAACAGAAAAATTACTGATTGATCAAAACTTTTTTAACTTTAGATGATCTGTCTCGTTTTCGTTTTGCACCAATTACTATATTTTTTGCTTTTGGTGGAGCTTTGCAATATTTCAGTCTTATAGACAGTCCGGTCATGTGTTTACAGATGTAATTTTTCAGAAATGACGGGCAAGTACAAGTTCCTTATCTCCACTCTGCGACATTGTTCGACAAATATACACACCATATTTTAAAGTAAACGGATTTGAGGATATATGTGAGTGTATAAGTCATTCTTTTCTCTTACTACACAAACACGCCTACCCTCAATATCGTTTGAAATCTTTTTCTAATCAGTTATGTCTCTTTTCATAATGTGTGTTATGTACACATAAACGACAGATCTAATACAATAGATACCTTTTTGTAGGAAATTTATTGTCATAATTTACAACATATATAATTTTCTTTTGAAACAAAAATTTGTTTTCTTCTGCCTTGTGTTATATACTTGCAAGGATGTTATGCAAGTACATATTGTCTTATATATATATATAAGAATATTTTCATTTACAAATAGTTTTTGTTAGGAAAAACGTGAAATTGCGACACCTGCCGGATTTGACATGTAAAGAATAGTAATGTTAACCAATGTAAATTTCATCGAAAAAGAATCGATTATATTAGAAGTCTTTACTTTTCAATGTCTCATCTTTATCTATTAAATCATGATAAACAAATACATATTAATATCGATGAAAAAATCGATCTTTCTCATTTATTTATTGCAGCTACTTATCGTCAATTAGTATTAGCATCAAATAGTATTTTAACGATCTATGATCTTTCTTCTATTCTTCTTAAAGAAGAATTCAATAATTTATATACTACAATTAATATTCCAAATTCGATTCTTGCTTTAACATCAACAATTGATCGAATTATTTATATTTATCATTCATTAGATAATCCTAATGAATTAAAAATATGTTCAATACCTTCTCAACAACAAGAACAAAGTTTAATAATTGAATCATTTGATATTAATGAAAAAATTCATCTATGTTCTCTTGATAATGGAACTATATTTATTGCATACAAATCACAAATATATTCATTAAACAATGATCGATGGTCATTTGATTCAAAAATTATCAAATTATGTAGCGGAAAAGAACATATGTTAATTTTACTATCTGATGGACGAGTTTTTTCTTATGGAAATGGTCTTCATGGTGCACTTGGTCAAGGAGATCTTGAACCATGTTTTCAACCTACACATATTGAATCATTATCTAATAATGTTATTGATATAGCTGCTGGTGGATGGCATTCATTAGGTAGAATAAATTATTCTTTGATAGTTAATCGTCTTCATTTTGTTTTTGGTTTTTAGCTCTTTTTTCGGATGGATCAGCCATGTCATGGGGTTGGAATAATGATGGTGCTCTTGGTCTTGAATCGTCTGATAACGATGATATCGGAGGTGTATTTTGTGATCCAACACTTGTTACTTGTATACCAATAGATATCGATTGTACATATATATCTGCAGGTGCAAGACATAGTGCTTTTATTGGTGCAAATGATTATGTATGGTTATGTGGTTCGAATAAACATGGACAATTAGGAAGTTTACCATCATTTTCTATTGAAAAAAGAACTTCAGTTTATTGTTTATCTTGGTTTACTTTTTCAATTATTCATTAAATTTAATCAAAAAATACAAGTCTTTTTTCTTTTTCTTTTCAGATGGATGAAGAAGATCTTCGACCAGCACAAATTCGTCCATTAGCTGGAACGACACGTCATCGTTTATGTGCCGGTCAAGTTTGTGTTAGTGTTGCATCATGTGTTAAAGAATTAATCGAAAATAGTCTTGATGCACATAGTACACGTTTACAATTAACATTTATTGCACATGGTGCAGATCTTATTGAACTTACTGATAATGGCGATGGAATTGCTGAACATGATTTTGAAAAAATTGGTTTATAGAAAAAAATTTCATTTTAATATTGAAAAAAAAATATTTCTTTTTTGTTCAGGACTTCGATATCATACATCAAAATTAAGTCAATTCGAAGATCTTGAAACTGTCAATACATACGGATTTCGTGGCGAAGCTTTATCATCAATTTGTATTTATGCGTATATATATATTCATTAATTTTCTGAAAAGGAAAATAATATTATTATTTAGTGATGTAACAATTCTTACACGTCATGCATCTGCATCTATAGGAACAAAATTAATATTCGATGGTGAAGGTCAAGTTATTTCACGTACTCCCTTTCCTCGAGAAGTACAAATTTAGTTTTTATTTTAAATTTAATTCGAATAATGTTGATATTATATAGATTGGTACAACTGTATCAATTCGTTCATTATTTAATCGTTTTCCTGTTCGTCGTACTGAATTACAATCACATTCAAAACGTGAATTTTCTCAAGCATTAAATATTATACAATCATTTGCAATTATATCACGACAAATCCAATTTTTTCAAATTTCATCATCAGCTGATAATCATCCACCTTCACATCCATTATTAACATTAACTCCATCAAGTTCATTAAAAGATACATTAGCACAAATATTTGGACAAAAAATACTTGAGAGTATTATACATATTGAGGATAATAATGATGATGAAGATAAAGAATTTAAAGTAAATTAGTAAATACAAAAAAACAATTTTTACATCGTTTGTTTAGTTTGATGGTTATATTTCTCGACCTCAACATGGTTGTGGTCGTTCGTCAGCAGATCGACAATATCTTTATGTTAATAATCGACCTATAGATTGTGCACCATTCTTACGAACAATAAATGATATCTATCGACATTTTAATCCCAATCAATATCCACTAGTTGCATTGAGTATTGAAGTACTTGATCGAAGTACACTTGATATTAATTGTACACCGGATAAACGAACTGTTTTTGTTGAACATTTATCCAATATGTGTGATCAAATTCGTCTTATTCTTAATAAATTATTTGAATCAAGTAGTAATGTTTATGTTTCATCAAATAAAAGACAACAAGAAACAGCAGAAACGAATAATGATATTCCAACACCACCAACAAAACAAATGAAAATTGAACGTTTTGTTAAAAAAACTGTAGGATAATAATACATATATTTATTTAATTAAGACATAAAATTTCTTTTATTTAGTCACATGATATACCAGTATTGACTACTAGTAATCCTTTATCAAAATTTTCTTGTCCTTTTACTACGGTATACTATTTGAAATTATTTCTTCTATTAATATATAGATTTATTTAGATTCGTAGTGAAAAATCAACTCCATCATTGTCACCAAGTTTATCGACACAAGATCGAGCATTATTTACATTTGAATCACATGATATTGTGAAACATAATAATCATTCAGATACTAAAAATGAAGAATGCAGTGTTGATGACGATGATGATGTTAACGATGAGGATGATGATCCACATGATAAAACTTTACTTCATGGTAGTCCATCGAAAAAAGATTTTTTAGATAAAGTTAAACAACTTAAACAAAACGATGAAGAAAGTGAAGAAATAAGAATTTCTGTTGATCATGATTTACAAATGTATACATCAACACCAATTGCCAAAGAAAAACCAAAACCTGTTGAAGAACTGAAAAGTATTGTAAGTCAATATCTGATGTTAAATTCATATAAAATCGACAGCAAATTTCCGTAACTATAACAGAGTTCCTATAGATATTAATCATTGCTGTGGGGATTGATTTTAAATTCTCAACACTTCCATTTATTCTTTATATACACGAAATCAAGACATAGTAATCTGCTTTGTGTAATCGACAAGTTGCACTACTCTCGAAAACAAAGTTCAGACGTTTTCAAAGTTGTGTCCAAAACACCTAGTACCATTTTTTCGTTGTACAGTTACGAGGATGGCCAGAAGGCTTAAAATCTCTAAGGGTTGTTATGATACCGTTTTTAAAGAATAATGAATGCACACTGGACATTCGCCAACTGACAAAATTCGGACAAGCCTAAAATGATAGTAATATTACCTTATATTTTATTTCTAGCAAGTAACATCATATAAATCATGTGAAATTAAAGTTAAATTTAATATGAATAAACTTAAAGAAAAATATCAATTAATGGCTGAAAAAACTGATATATCATCATCTATATCAAATCATCATTTTAATATTCACATTGGAGAAGATCAAAATGAAGAAGCTGAAGATGAATTAAGACGACAAATTAATAAAACTGATTTTGAAAGGTTTGTCTGATGTTAATTATTTCTTTCTTTCTTTCTTCAATTATAATTTCATAGAATGTCAATAATCGGACAATTTAATCGTGGTTTCATTCTTGTTACACTTGTTGATCATTCATCTCAATTATTTATTGTTGATCAACATGCAGCTGATGAAATCTATAATTTTCATCGTCTTTATGATCAAACAATTGTTAGTCGACAACCACTTCTTCATCCTAAAACAATTCCACTTGATCCATCACGACAAGTTCTTCTTCAACAACATATCGATCTATTCACTCGTCTTGGGTAATTCATATAAAATCAAAACTTAGGAAATATAAAAATATATACCTTTTTTATTTTAGATTTGATATTGAAATTGATGAAAATGAATCTCGTATTGATCGTCGTTGTCGTGTACATGCATATCCAACGATATCAGGTGCTCATTCATGTGTATTTGGTATTGATGAAATTGATGAAATACTTTCACATTTAACTGATACAAGCCAACACTCACGTCAAGAAGAACATTATGAATCATCTCGTTTACGAAAAGTATTCGCTTCTAAAGCTTGTCGTATGTCAATTATGATTGGAACTGATTTAACAAAAAAACAAATGATAAATGTTGTTCGACATCTTGCACAATTAGCTAAACCATGGGTAAATCAAATAAATATATACATGATGATATAATCTTAAAATTTCTTTTCTCTATAGAATTGTCCACATGGACGACCTACAATTCGACATGTATCTAATCTTACTGAAGCTACGAATGGCTTTCTTACTGATGATTATCATTCATTTTAATTACGAGTTTTTATATTTATTATTTTTTTGTGATAAAAATTTAAAAACAGATTTCATAAACAGAGACTTTATTTATTATATGTTTGTATTAAACTTGAAATTAAATAAATCATTCATTTCATTGACTTCCAGAAATGTTCTATATTTTTTCACACACAAAGATTTATACAAAAAAATACCAGCATATCGTCATTCTCATAGCGCATATTATAAAAGGATAATAACCGCTATCAAGTCATTCACATTAACAGTTAATACAAATCTATCTTTATATAGAGTTCAACCAGTATACTGATAAGAATAAAAATTGCACTCGCTGCAATATAGTTCAATAGAGTGCCTTATAGCGCCCTCTAGAATTATGCTAAAATATTAATGGATAAATATCAGTATCAAATAAATAAAGTCAGTGATTCATTCATTTTCGAATCGGTTAGCTTTGCCAGCATCACCATTATTTGTATCGTGTCGCTCATCAATTTCCTATTAATCATTTTAAAATGACTACTCAATCGATCGCACCATTGTCTTTAAGAGATCGTCACATCGGTTCGTTTTTTACAAATAAAAACATATTTTCATATCGAAAAAAAAAATAATTCTTCATATTTCTAGCTACTCTTAAACAAATGCTCAATCTTAATACGTCTCCATCGACTCTATTAAAATCTCCTGGAGGAGATTTAGCTTGGAAAGTTCTAGTTTATGATGAACTTGGTCAAGATATTATCGGACCATTACTTACTGTAAAAGAACTTCGTGATTTAGGTGTAACACTTCATGTGTAAATATTTTGAAAATTTAACGAAAGAAAAGATTAATAAGAATATTATTTTTCTCTAGTTCATTAAAATCTGATCGTGGACCAGTTGATGAAGTTGCTGCTGTTTATTTTATTATGCCAACAAGAGATAATATAACTCGTATAGGAAAAGTAAAAAAATATTTTACATATAAAATTTATGATCATATATAAATATTGACAATATAGGATTTATCTGAAGGTTTATATGAATCATATTATTTAAATTTTATTGCACCGATTCCACGTGATCTTCTCGAAGATTTAGCTACAGCTGCACTTGAATCTAATTCTCAGCAAAATATTACAAAAGTAAAAGAAACATTAGATTTTCTTTTATTCATTATTGAATATCTATAGATTTATGATCAATATCTCGATTTTATTACATTGGAAGATGAATTATTTTGTTTACGACAAACAGGAAGAGATAGTGTCTCTTATTATGGTACATAAAAAATAAAATTTTAAGAATATATAAATAAATATTAAATTTTTAGCACTTAATCGTCCACAGATGCGTGATGAGGATATGAATGAAATTACGGGGGCAATTGTTGATAGTCTCTTTTCCGTATGTGTAACACTCGGTATGAAAGAAAATTTTACTTTTTTATTAGAATTAAGATTTTATATGATTTAAATTTAGGTTCAGTACCAATTATCCGGTGTTCAAAAGGTGAATTTGCAGAAATTATAGGACAAGTATGTTATTAGTTATTAAATAAATAAACAGATATTTATTATTTATTTTAATATTTAGAAACTTGATAAGAAATTACGAGAAAATCTACGTGATTCTCGAAATAGTTTATTTTCAACGGATTCAATGGCTACAGGAGCTTTAAGGTTAGTTAAAATACTTGATTGCAAGTTTTAAATATACGAAAAAAAAAGTAATAAACTTTCACACATCTACCACGAAAGACGCATAGATATAAAAATCGAACGTATCACTAATAACTATTCTCATAAAGTCATTAACTTATATAACCTAACGACTTTATGATGTAAAAATTTTCAATACATTTTCTCGCATTGTGTTTCAAAGAATTATATGTTGTAAGAGAACTATTAGTCATTAGAGTACTGCGTATTTTACTAATTAAAAAGGAAGAATCATAGCCGAGATTGATAAGCATGAAGATTTTAAATTACCACAAATCCCTAATATATACTTTTATGGTATGTCGATGAACATTCAATAGAGAAAGAAATTAAACTTACAAGCATATGTCAAAATACAACTCCAACCTATTAATTGTAACTAGTACAAATGGCTAACTACTAATTTAATAAGTCCGAAATCTTTGAAGCCGAATTCCAACCACATTTTTTATTCTTTCCGTGGTGTTTCATAAATTCACAACTCTTTTCCTATATTTATGTCAATGACTATAACATTACATATCTTTTTAAAAGTCTTAATAGTTATTATTCCTTTGGATTAGACTTTATAGACTCTATCGCCTTTGAATTTAGTCAACCGAGAATTTTCCTATTTAAATAATGAGTTCTGACGATTATCAATAAGGTTTACTTCGAGCATTATTTTTAGTACTGTTAACCTGATACACCCACCTGTAATTTGTTCGAAATTTGAGCGTTTCAAGAAATAATCATTTAAGAACGGTGTTTCGCTTTCATTGGTTCATTTCATGTGTGACAGATGAGCTGTGTGTCGCCTAATAGCGTCACTTAATTTCAGTCCTTCACTGATGGTGGAAACACCTCCTTTTCGACTGGGGTCCGTGCGGAACCCAGGTGGGCGTATCAGGGTTAATAGTATAAATACCTAATTTTTCTTTTAATAGTTTTCAACGACCACTTCTTGTGATATTGGATCGAAGTACTGATTTAGCATCTCTCCTTCATCATACATGGACTTATCAAGCTTTAGCTCATGATGTTTTTGTAAGTTATTTTTATAATATATTTTAAATAAGAAAAATAGTTATAATATAGGATTTTAAATTAAATCGAGTTGAAATTGAAGAAGTTGATGAATCACGTGTATTAAGTGATGGTCGACATCCATCGAAAAAACGAACATATGATCTTATACCAACAGATAAATTTTGGAAACAACAAAAAGGAAAGTAAGAATAAATTAATTCATAGTTTATAATTTTTATGAAAACTTTTGTTTTTATTTCAAGTCCATTTCCAATTGTTGCTGAATCAATTCAAGAAGAATTAGAAAAATATCGTCAATCAGAAGATGAAGTTAAACGACTTAAATCTGCAATGGTTATTTTTTTTATTGATATTTAATAATCAAATGAAAGATTTTCTTTTTTTGTACAATAGGGTATTGAAGGTGATGCTCAAGATTTAGCTATTAGTTTATTAAATGATACAACAAGTCGTTTAACAAGTGCAGTGAGTTCTTTACCAGAATTATTAGAAAAAAAACGATTACTCGATGCACATACAAATATAGCAACTGCTCTTCTCGATGAAATTAAAGTAATTACATTTCTTAAATCTTTATTTTTATTTATTTTTTTTTATCTAATAGAAACGAAAATTAGATATTTTCTTTGAAACTGAAGAAAAATTAATGAGCAAACAAGTTCAAGTAAATATATATCAATTCAAATTTTATTTTTTTCTAATAATTTTTATCTAAATTAATAGGAAAAATCTCTTATGGAAGTTCTTTCTGATCCGGCTGGTAAATTAAAATAATAAAAACAAAAAAAAAGAAACTTAGATAAATTATTTATTTTAGCTGGTACACCAGAAGATAAACTTCGTTTATTTTTAATTCATTATATTTGTACACCAACAATGACACAAGTACATCCCTATTCAATTAATTTAATTGTATAAAACAAAAATATGTTGTTTTCTTTTAGGGAGAACTTGATCAATATATGACAATATTACGAGGATCAAATTGTACATGTTTAGATGCAATTACATATATTAAACGTTGGAAATCACTTAGTAAAGGTAGTGTTGCTTCACAAGCAAGAGAAGGTGGTACAACAACAATGGGGTAAGAATGATTTTTATATACAAAATCTATCATTGATCCGGCTCGTTTGATAATAAATTGATAGATTCAAGAGTGAGTTTATCTTTATTAGGGATTTCGGCTGTAATTAATTCCGATTTTATTTTTTCGACTATGATTAGGTAAGGGATGAATATATGACACATATTCTCCGTACTCTAAAGATAAGGAGTGTTACGATTAGGGAGCTGCATCGGATCTATCAAGTCCAACGAAAGAGTCGTAAATTATTCTATCATTTGGGATACTGAACTATTATTCGAACGCTCATTTTGCAGAGAAATGTTTGCTCTTTCAGACTATGTGCTTAGAATCATGCAAGAGCCTTTCATAGTCGAAATTCTTTTGAATAAAAGCCAGGGTCTAGACCCGAACCCGGAAGTACGGTTTCGAATCGTTTTTTCATAAAATGTCAGCTATGAAAGGCTCTTGCACGATTCTACGTATACAGTCTGAAAGAGCAAACAGTTCTCTACAAAATGAGCGTACGAATAATAGTTCAGTGTCTGAAATGATAGAATAATTTACGACTCTTTCGCCGGACCCGATGCAGCTCTCTAGTTACGATATTATTTTTGATGACAAATGTAATACACAAACAAGATTTTCTAATTTGAAATATGATAAATATTTGTATTATATGAAATAAGCAACTTGAATAATAATTATTAATAAAATAGTGTTGTCGCATTGAATCTGAATTTGTTCATAATTAGGAAAAATATAATATATGTTATTTTAGAATGTTTTCAAATTTGGTAACTAAAGCTTCGAAATTTGCAATGGAAGGTGTTAAAAATCTTGTTGTTAAACAATATGTAAATAGATATTTTATGATTTCTTTTTGTCATTCTATTTCATCGTATTATTTTTAGAAATTACCAGTAACAAAAATAGTTGATAATTTAATGGAATGTCGTTCATCACCTGAAACAGATGATTATCATTATTTTGATCCAAAACTTCTTCGACCAACAGACGCGTAAATATTTTTTTGAAAAAGAAAAGAATTTGTTTTTCTTAAAAAAAATAAGAAATGAACAAAATTTAATATTTAATTATATTTTTAAATAGATATAATTCATCTGAGGAAAAGTAAGATAGATAAAGGCTAATTACTGAACCCACTAATATGGAAAATAGTTTTTAAAATAAGAAAATTAAGAGGAAAATAATTCTATTAACAATCTTTTCTTTTTATAGCGCAAATATTGCTCGTAATCGACAAGGTTTTAATGATGCTATTGTCTTTATGGTTGGTGGTGGTAATTACATTGAATACCAAAATTTACAAGAATATGCTAAGACACCATCAAGAATGGCAACCAAACGTATTGTCTATGGTTGTACGGAACTCGTCAATGCTTCTCAATTTCTCGAACAAGTATAAAAGTTTTCATTTGTACCGATTAGAATTATAATTCTTTGTTTTGTTTTTTAGCTTGCCAAATTGGGTCAATAATATTTATCACATCAATAGGATTCTCTTTCATTTTTCTTTCTTTCGTTTGGGTTGTTATTGTGAATAAATTATTATCATCGTTGTTTTTAAAATGCTATTTTTCTTTTCTTTTATCCTTGAATCTTTATTTATAGATTCGTTTTAATTAAGCTTAATTCATTAAATCATGGTAAGTAATTCAATGCATTATATTTATTATTCAAATTTTATTTCTATTATTTTAGTCGAAAAATTTTAAAGAAGAAGAAATTGATAGTAAGTTATAAGTTGTTATTATTATTATTGTTATGGTGAGCTATTGTATATCTATAGATTTTCGGCAATGTTTTCAATTATTCGCTCCACAAGGTTTTGTCGATACACCAGATAAATTATGTTTTATAATGCGATCGTTAAGTATGGCACCGACAATTGCTGAACTTAAACGTTACTTTGCTAAATATAAAAAAGGTATTGAACTATAAAGACGACTTGTATGATTTAATGAATTATCGTATTGATGTATTAGAGGGTGGTGTTGTTGAATTTGATGATTTTCTCAAAATTGTTTTGGAACATCGATCAACTGAAAATGCATCCACTGAAATTTTAGCTGCATTTCAACAATATGATACCCAACGACTTGGTTATATTGATTCCAAACAATTAAAATATATCTTAACTAATACAGGCGAAAAATTAACTGACAGAGATGGTAAAATAAATTTATGAATATATAAATTATTATTTTTTAATTTCTCTTAGTTGATCTTATGCTTCGTGAATTAAATGTTGGTTCTGATGGTCGTGTTTTTTATGATAATCTTGTTCATATGATGACACAACCATTAACAACTACACGTCGTTAACAAAACAATTCCATTTTATGACAATAATATATAGATACATTCCATTGAAATTTCACATACTAATACTCTCCGCAATTTTCTCGGGAGTTTCTAATTACAATTTGCCTTCTTTTGACGTAATGTCTTGTAATAAATTGATTTTTTATCATAAATTTTAACTTGCTTATATCGAATAATAATCTTCTTTAGTAGATCAATCAATTTGTGAATGATATCTTAATGCAAACTAATACAATCTTGTAACTAAATGATTCTTTATAACCATTAATAAAAAGCTGTTAGCGCAATCTTTGTATAATTAAAATATGAAACACGAAATAGCTGAATTAAAGCACTTCAATATTGGTTTTAGTTCGTGTTTGATAAATAACAGATAAATATTTATGTAAAGTACTAATATACAGGTATCGGAAGATAGAGTAATATGAGATATCTCTTTAGACATATAACACGTCATTCGTTTGAAGTGCTAGTTCACAGTGATCATCATAAACAAGTAAATAAATTCTCATTACTAATTTATATGAAGATGAAAATAAATATGCACACTAACTTTTAAGTCAATAGTGTAACGACCGTCAAAGAAAATACATAATTACTATATTGATATTTGATCTGAACTATCAATAAAAGAAAGAAATAATAGTAGACGAATATAATCAGTCATTATTCATAACACAATCATGACAAATATCAGATTATTATAGTTTATGTAAAAATTCTCAATTGACATTCAGCATTGATATATTTCTTAGAAAATCTTTCGCAAATACTACTAGAGTAAAATCTTCTACATAAACTATCATTTTTAATCATTTTTATTTGTTACAGTTTAAGAAAAAAAACAGATTTTATTTTACATATTTTATTATTACATTTCCTAAAAGAAGAAATTGTCAATTAAATTGTGACTGATGTAAATTTAATAAACGCATATAAATTTGGTATATGTTCTTCCCAAGTAAACCAACCTTTCCCATTCAAATCAAGAATATAATCTCTTAAAACTTGTTTTTCAGAATTAGACTCTGAATATGTGCTTAAATTGACATAAAAATATTTCAAATTATTCAATACTTTATACCATAAGTTTTCATTAAAATAAGCGGGGTGTTTAGAACTGAAATTACCTTGTACTTGAAGAGATTCTAAATTTGGTGCTACATCTTTCAACATTTCAAGTTGAATCAAATGTGGACGAACAAGATATAAATTTACTTTTTTCAGATGAGTAAGAACGATATCCTTATTCAAAATTGTATCCGATTGCTTTATTAGTGCTTGAAATGAATATAAGTAAGGTGTTAAACTGAGGATAGAGAATAAATTATTCCAAGAAGTATTATAGAAATTAAGATATTTTAATGTTGGACTTATTGACCATTTTGACACTATCATATTGTAATGAAACATACGAAAATCAAATGAACATTTTTGTATAGTAGATTTTGTACTAAAGATATATGTCATTAATGGTTCAAAGTGATCGATATCAGGATTGAATTGTGCTGTATATTTAATACGAATATTTCTAAGAGATGGCATTTGTTGAAGTGCAGATGTTATAATCTGGATATAATTATCAAATTTTGATTTTCGCAAATAAATCGACAGAGAACGTAAACAAATAAGATAACTGGCATTCCAACGGAGAAATTGAATAAGACAGTTTGCTTTTCGTTGTCCAACGGAAAGTGAATAGATATTTCGTAGATCAATATGTGACCAAGTTAATAGAGGCAAACGTTTATTTGATTCATTTTTTTTAATTCGAATATGTAATTGTAAATATTGTGAATGTAAAAGTGAATTAAAGAAAGAATTTAGAGATGAAAATGATTGAACAATATCATGTCCTTCGATAAATGTAAATATATAAAACCAGATTTCTGACGGTAAATCTTCGGCTGTAGATGGCATGCTTGTAGTAATGTATCAAGTAAAAAACGAGAAGTATTTATTGAGTGTCACAAACGTGTTTTATTGTGCAATTACAAAAAATACGAACTGATGCAACACGGAAAATTGAATTTCATCATAAATGAATAAGCTTTTATAAGATTTTTTCTATATTTAATGACAGTTATTGATATTATATATGACTAATGTTTTATTACATGAATGCTATAAATATAAGCAGCGATAAAGTAACAACTAAGTGAATTTCGTGATATAATTCTTAATTTAGATTGTTTCTAATGTGTGTTTGTAATAATAATGATTAGACAGTTTATAAGTATTTTCAATTGATTATTTTCTATTTAAAATCACGTATATTTATAATTGATGAAACGAGAAGAAAAAATATGACCTTTTATAAAGAATATCAGCTGACCTGTTTTTTTCGTCCTTACCGATTCAGCATATCAATAGTGAAAAATAATTTTTTTATTTCGTCTATCGTCGCTTGTTTATACTTAAGACACTGTTATTTATCGGTAAATGATGAGCAAACAAAAACAATGTGTCACATGTAATAAGAGTATTGGTATTTTAACGTGTAATGGATGTGAACAAAGATTTTGTGGTAAACATGTTATTGAGCATCGACAAAATCTTGCGAATCAATTAGATGATATTATGCAAGATCATGATTTATTACAACAAGAACTTAAACGATCATCTGATGAACATACTTTAATCGAAAAAATCAATCAATGGGAAATACGAACAATTATGAAAATTCAAACAGCTGCAAAAAATGCTCGAACAGAATTACAGCAGAAAATAGAAGTGTCTAAAAAGCAAATATCTAAAGCATGTCATGAGATTGCTGCTAATCTTCGATCATCTCGTGAAGCTGATGATTTTTCTGAGAATGATCTAATTCGGTGGATACAACAATTGGATAAACTTAAATTAGAAACTATATCACAATCATCAATTCAATTAATAGAAGATGAACAATCTGTTATTCATTTAATTAAAATTTATGAAAATAAATCTATATGCAAGGCAATTGTTCCCTATCATAATGAGTTTGTAATACAAAATCCTACAGATCTTTCTTATCAAGAAAAATTCTCGAAAGTAATTGGACCGGGAAAAATTATTGACGATGGTCTTCTTGCTAAATGTACAGGTACTGATTTAGATTATGCATTTATTCTTGGTCAACAAGTATATTCACAAGATAAACAAACGATACGATTTAAAATTGGACAATGTAAATCTCCATATAATATTTTCTTTGGTTGTATTTCATTTCAAATGATTGAAAACGAAAATAAAATTCATTATTATTCACCTTTAACTGCTGGTTGGTTTGGTTGTAATGAAATATATCAACATGGTGCTGTTAATTATAATTATAAAATACATGGATATAAGAGTGATGAAATAGCGTCAAATGATATAGTACAACTTACATTTGATTGTTCACAAAGACAAATTGAATTATTTCATGAACGTACAAATAAACGTCATACACTTTCAGTCAATATTGATGAAGCACCTTTACCATGGAAACTTTTATTAGTATTAAATCGTCACAATGATTATGTCAGAATTTTACCTCAAAAAAACTAATTTAGACTAGAAAACAAGATTTAGTATGATTCACTACTGTGATTAAAAAAAAGAGTTAGTATTGTGATATTTATTTTGGTCACTTGTTAAAAACAATGTGTATTCAACAGTACAATATATTAGTGTGAACTATTATATAAATTTTCTCATATTTTTTCGTATTTTGATATTCATTCAAGATTTATATTAGTAATTAAATGTCAATTTTTAAATTAAAAAGACTATTTTATATTCTTTCAGGTAAATCGATAGATATTAAAACTTTCTTGTGAATTAGTTTTATACATATATATATTTATATGTCAACTAATAAGTATGACCATTATCAAAAAATGGATCTATACGTTTATGTCGATAAATTTGAAAACATTTCTATGTTCTCTAAATGAATAAATAGGTTACAGTCATCATGACAATTTCGTCGACAAGCTCTTAATCAGTAAATACTTTAGATAAACTGAAAATTGTTGATGCATTGTTTAATGTTTTTGAAAGAGCAAATTCTGAAATCCTCATTGATTGCAGAGTTTTTCATAAAAACGTGTATGCATATCTGACATTGATTTCAGTATAGATGAAATGTTATAAATAGGGATGTACGCCCTACAGGTGAACAGCCGCCGCCGCCGATGTTATTCAAAATTTTCAAGTTTTCGAGCTGCCATCGTTGGTTACCCTACCGGCTTACACTTCTGATTATAAAATCTCTTACTTCATCTGAAACGAATCTCAGATATTCTTGCGAGTAAGTGTAAATGATATATTAATATCTCATTCTCACTCACATTCTCATAAAACTGTATTTCTGTTGTTTCGAGTAAGCGATGTTTTCAATAAAAAAGACGAATTGTCACAATAAGCAAGATATTTATTACAAAGCAGAGCAGATTTTAGGCGAAGATTACGTAAGTTAAAATAGTAATAAAACATGGTATATTAGAAGAAATCGAACAGTTCTTAGTAAATGCATCACATGACGACTAATGGAAGGGAAGAAAACAGCAACGCAGTTGAAAAAATGTATGTCAAAATAACTCGCATTGTCAACGACTGCAAATAATACAAACAAATTTTCTTTCTTTTTGTAATATGCTTTGCTCTATTGCACTCTTTCATACCACACAATACAAATATTTTTATCACAACAATATTTTGTAGAGTGAGTATGTGTGTCATAGCCTTTAGATACTTATTAACACTGTAACAAATTTGACCCAATAAAAACTATCTCTTTGAAGATGTTATTTGATTCTCATTAATTTTTTGTGGTTTCTTAAAATTCGAATGGAGATTTCATGCTTTCTCTGATATAAAACAATAGCATTGAAATTGATCAAAGTTTATTATGCACTGATGAGTTATTATTTTGTTTATTCACATTTCTTCAAAAAAGAAAAATCTTTTCTTTAAATTATGAGTCAATAGTAGCAAAAGAACGGAGAAAAGTATGTCACTGCTCAATAAAAATAAAAAACGTCACCGGTTACTATGTTAATTGTGAAATTATTCATATAAAAACAGAACTGTTTTCAAGTAAGCAAATTTAATATTGTAGTTTTTCTTTCACATGCAATACAACCGAAGAATGGAACTGTTGACGACATCATTGATAGATTAAAATATGAAATACAAATATAGTTTTTTTTGCAATATAAGATTAAACACGTCACAAAAAGATTGAGAAATATTTTATAAACTTCATTATTTTTATGCAATTGGTAAGAATGTTTTGAGTTGATGAGAAATTTCGAGAGAAAACTAACAAAGATTGCAAGATATAAAGTCTTGAAATTTACTGTTTACCATTAACAGGATCTTCAGTCGTGATTTTATTGTACTATAATGACATACTTTCTCATTTAGATTATCAGTATTATTAAAAGATGGTTAGTAGAGATACACGATTAATAATTGCTAATATTTTCTGTGTTTTTATTGATATATTCAATCTTGCTGAACAATTAGGTATCTACTTCATTGCCAAAAATAATGATTTGGATGAAACTTCTCAACAGCGCTTTTTTTTCATTTTATTCGGTGTTGGCGGTGCTTCACTATTTAAATCATTACTCTGTCATCCAGTCGCAAGAATTATATTCAGTATGTGTATTGAAACTGGTGAATTAGTATCATATTTAACATTATTACCCAATTCAACTAATTTAATGATCGTTGCCATCTTATTTTTTGTTCTTGAAATTATTTTTCATATGCTTTCTATTATCTGTATTTGTGGTATTAGTGGAAATAACGTAGAAGAATGTGGAAAAAATTGTTGCTTATTACCATTGCGTATACTTTTATACGGAACACTCTTTGAAACTCAAATATTTTTTCTATTTCTCGATGCAAATTCACCATTTCGTGATACATTCTATGAAGTTCTAATGGTATTAGCAACATTTTTTGGTTTACCTATGATAGATATAGCTACTGAAAAAGCATGTCATATTGAAGACAAGGATGAAGAAAAAACTAAAGTATTGGAAGTATGGGAAGGATTTTTAAGAATATTAGGTGCTATAATAGATCCAATTCTTATAATTACTGCGGTAGTTTACTGTTCTCTACAGCTGCAAAATCGAGATGGATTAAAAACTTATGATTTTGTTATTTATATTATTACTATAATTTCTTATGGATCAATCGTATTTGCAATTGCATGTGCTTTGGGATGTACTTTATGTATTTGTGCTGGTGCATTCGTAGCATTTTTAAAAAAATGTTTATGTCCAACTAAATAAACTTCTCATTTACAAGAAAAGTAATACTTAATGACTTGTGTTTCGATATATTACATTTAATGATGATATGTTATCTATGAATAATTCTTGAAAAAATATTTTTGAGTAAAATTGTTCTTTATTTTTGCAACGCATCTTGAGGGTGTGGGTGAGGGGGATGATAAAAACAGAGTATTTAGATCCACACCCTGAAATGTTGAAGAAGATTTTTAATAATAGTCACGTTAGATCCATTGAATTCATTTGTCAATGTAGCTATTCGAGTAAAAAGCTAGCATCTGTGCTTTGAAGAATATTTATCTTAACAGATAACGACTCAAATATCTTTTTTTAATGAACTTATGGAGATAAATCGCAAGGATAAATACGTATTCTTAGCATATGCCGATATGGTCTTTTTTTGTAAATTTCAGAACCGGTACAAATTATCTTTATCTTTGTCGTAACGATCAAATCAGTTTTTCTTTCCTTATCTTTATGTTTGTCTATTATCTATGTGATAAATAATCCGTAACGAATTGTATACGATAAAGTTGTCTGTTCTCATTCTCGACTGTTGTTTTATTACAGTGAGAAAAAACATTGTCTATCATTTCTTTCGAGTTCAGTGAGAGGAGATCATTGTGTAATGAAACTATCTTACATATGTTCATTTAATCTTTACAAGTTTATTTCGTATGTTGCAATAAAATATTGATAAATACATTGGTTGCCGTTTACATCAAGAATGACGCCATTAATATCTAAACCAAGTTTATTGCCTGGCATGGGTGCTAGCGTAAATCCAAATGGAGATGGTGTAACTTTTCGTGTTTGGGTACTTTATGCCGATCAAGTTTATGTGGCTGGTAGTTTTCCAATCCTCCATGGAATAAAGGAAAAATTCCACTCGCACGTGAAGATGCTGAATCGAGCTTCTGGTCAGTTTTTGTCTCCGAAGCGAAAGAACAAGATCAATATAAATTCGTCATTTCTCGTAAAGATCAACCTGATCTATGGAAACTAGATCCTTATTGTCGTCAGACAACGGGTCATATTGATCTACGAAATGGTTCTCCTCGTTATCATAACTGTGTGATTATCAATCCAGATGTATTCAAATGGGATAAGAAACAATTTGAAATGCCACCATTAAATGAATTAATTATTTATGAATTACATCTTGGCACATTTATTAATAATGGTCAACTAGCTCGACGATTTCTCGATACTATTTCGAAATTAGATTATCTTGTTGAATTAGGAATCAATGCAATTGAAATAATGCCATGTACAGAATTTGTAACAAACACATCGATGGGATACAATCCTTCATTATTATTTGCTATTGAAAATCATTATGGAGAAGAACGAAGTGTTCAACGATTTGTTAATGAAGCTAATCGTCGAGGAATTGCAGTTATCTTTGATGTTGTCTATAATCATTTAGGTCCCGATGATTTAAGCGAATGTTTCTGGCGCTTTGATGGATGGCATAAAGACGGGTATGGAGGAATTTATTTCTATCAAGATAATCGAGCTGAAACAGATTTTGGAGCTACACGACTTGATTATGGACGATATGAAGTTCGACAAATCTTACATGATAATGCAATGATGTGGCTTCATGAATATCATGCTGATGGTCTTCGTCTTGATTCAACAATTAATATTCGACGATCACGACAAGGTGATTTACCTGATGGATGGACATTGATGCAATGGATTAATAAAGATAAACAATCGAATAGAATTACAATTGCTGAAGATCTTGAAGATAATGAATGGTTAACAAAACAAATCGACGAAGGTGGTGCTGGTTTTAATTTTCAATGGGATATTGGATTTTATAAGGCTATTCGAAATAATGTCGTACTCGCAGAAGATCAATCACGATCGATGTTTTCTATTAGTGATATACTTACTAAACGTTATAATAATGATGCATTTCAACGAGTTATCTATACAGAATCACATGATGAAGTAACAGAACATTTTGGTGTTAAATTAGGTCGAATGCCGGAAAAAATCTGGCCTGGTAATGCAAATTCATGGCCTAGTCGAAAACGATCAACATTAGCAGCTGCTATTCTTTTCACAGCACCGGGTGTCCCTATGATTTTTCAGGTAATGATGAATGGTCGCGTACTCATATCAAATATTTTATTTTATTTTTAGGGTCAAGAATTTCTTGAATGTGGCACGTGGACAGACAATGCAGATATTAATTTAAATGCCATGCTTGATTGGACTAAAGTACAGAAGAATAATGGAATTTTTCAACTCTATCGTGATTTAATCCGATATCGTCGAAATCAAGAGAAAAATACTAAAGGTTTAATGGGTCAACATATAAATATCTTTCATGTTAATGATGAGAAGAAAATCATTGCATATCATCGTTGGATGCAAGGTGGAAAAGGAGATGATGTAATTGTAGTTGCTAATTTTTCAACTCAATCATTTGATTCATATACAATTGGTTTTCCAAGTTTGGGTACATGGGAACTTCGTTTTGATTCTGATTCGAAGAAATATTCGGATGATTTTAATAATAAAGGATATACAACAACAGCTAGTGAAGGTGAATATCATGGCAATGTTGGTTTAGGATCTTATAGTTTAATTATTCTTTCTCAATAATTATTTCATACGAATAAACTATATTAGAATATTCGAGAATAAGTGGTTGATTAAAAGATTGTGTATTAATCATCCAATCGATCGCCTCTTTAGTCTAAAATAGAAAATAAGTTTACTTACGTATCAGAAAATTTTGAACGTGATTTAATGTTGACTATTAAAAATAAGAGAACAAATGAAGCTATCAGTTATAAAACAATCTATTTTATAATTTATATTAAAACTACTTACGAATCATATCACTAAATTTAAGACACTGAATAAGTGCCGAACTTTTAATTCTAATAAATATATTTTTTATTTTATGATAGTCTCAAAAAGAAAAAAAAGACGAAAGTTATGCATAATAACATGTTTTTAAATCCATTGGATAATCAAATTCATATTCTGGTATTTTGTCTGTATTCCAACCGATAAATCTCGTTACATCTGTTGATACTAATTTACCTGTATCCATATTATATCCTTTTAAAACCGATTTTATTGGTTTTCGTTCAGATTTTTTCACATACAAACGATCTTGATAATGATAATGATAATGTTGTGTTGAATTAAATTCAATTGTCCATGTTAAACAAGTTCCATCACAATCTGCATCAAATATTAATTCATCATATGTTTTACTTTCACCACCAAATGCGTCTACAACTTTTGGCCAGTAGTTCATTTCATTATATGGTCCACCACGATTAGCTATACATTGTGGTGGTTGTGACATAAAATCAAAGAAATAAGTACGATTATCAGCACGTACATAGATATCTTGATTACCACCAAATTCTTCATCACCTATATTCGAAAACCAAATACGTAACATTTTACCCACTTGTTTATCAACAGCATAACGTTCTTGAGCAACACCATTTGTTGTCAAAGTAAATCGATATTGACCAGGATTTGGAATTTGACCATTTACAAATAAACTGAGCAATAGAACGATCATAGCATTCATCATTTGCATCGTATAAAAATAAACCTTCTGTTTCAATGATACTTACACTAAATAAGAAAGAAATTTATCCAGCATAAGCTATCAACTATCACACCAAATAATTCTGAGATATTAAACAGCTGACGACAAAAAAATGATTTTATTCGTGACAATATCATAGAATAGATAGAATAACAACCATGCACTTTGTTTTTTACAAAATTTAAAGTAATGCATTAATAAGATGTATAATCTTATTGAAATAGATTTTCGATCATATACAGTGTGAATAAGTATAGATATTATCTTCATTTCATACTCATACTCTCAAGATGATTGGCTTAAGTACATGGTTAATACAGATCCTATTCTTATCATTTGATTTATGAAATAAACAACTAAAATGTTATAGCTAATGATACATAAGTAAATGAATCAAATAGATTTTACGTTAATATTTGAATTTATAGATGAAAATTTTCAAAAAGAATACTCTTGTAAAAGTATTTTCTTATTCAACAACAACTAATAGAATTGTTTTTAAAATACCATATGAAAAATAAATTAAAATAAAGTTTGATTTCTCGTAGATCTGCTGATATATGAAGAGTAAGTAAAATATATATGAATTTTTATTTATCCAGAAAAAAGAATTGTATATGAATAATTTCAACTATATTCTCAGTCATGACCAATGTTGCGAGATCTTTCGGATTCTAGATGATTTTTAGTCAACTAATTTTTTTTATTTAACAATGGTTTAGTGGCTTATACTTCTCATATATTTTGAATTTTGATGTTGATCCTCTTTAGGTATATTGAAACATGTGTTTTTTGAAATAAAAAATAATATAATTGAAAACAAGATTTAGGGAATTATATTTTAACTGGTGACAATTAATTGTTAAAAACCTTTCCGGATTTAACAAAAAAAGTTTCGGGAATTTTTCGAATTTTGACATTGGAATTCTGGTTTTCTGATTATAACATCTGGTAATACTGTCCCGCATCATACAAAAGCTTCAGAATCTACGACTTCCAAATCTGTATCGGAATCGTTCAAAAGCGAATACGCCACCCACTGTTGTCGCTCAACAGCGCGAGTTCTTGATCGAAGCACACGAATAATACTGAATGGTGTCAGTAGTCTGGTAGGATACCATTTGTGCACAAAAATCCAAATAAGACCAGTCAAAGCTAGAATGATAATAATAACAATCAATACAATAAAAGCGATGTGACGTCTTGATCGAGTAGACTCTTGTGTGTTCTTTCTTGTTGTTGTATCAGTAAATGAGGTTAGATCCAACTGTATGAATTCATGTAGCATAAAACGTGATCGACGTGGATAGTAATAAGGTACATTGTGACCGGCATTATAGAAAAGAATGTAAGTTAAATTACGCGCACGTCGAATGAAACCAGCAGATTCACCTTCCGCAATCCACTGCTCTTTTGGAGATAATGTTCCATTACCAAAATCAAAACCAGTCCCATCGTTCCATGTCATACCATCAATCATTGCTTCAGTCGCCCAATGATTACAAATTAAGTCATATTCACCACTGTATAGAATAATTGGAATTTGCTGAAGTAAATTAGGCAACAATGTAATCGATGGTGTAGAATTATAAGCTTCAAACGTGTTATAAACAGAATCCGAGCATCCTGCCCATTCCACTTTCTTGTCATTAATGTGTATGCTCGACATAACATCTTGTCTATCCAAGTAAGATGTGACATACTCCCACTCCAGCGACCCATTTAGACTACACTTCGATATCGTATCATTTTGTCGAATGTCGTAGATGTTCACACATCTACCTTTGTGTTTTTCTATGAGGTTATTATTCATTGGACCTTTGTCCATTATCTTCCAGAGGATAGAATTACACGCTTCCTCGAAAACATGCACCTGCTTGGAAAGTACCTGTTCACATTGTTTGACTTCAATGTTAATACGTTCATAAAGATTAGAGTTCTGAACGACCAAATTGTTTGCTACTGCAAATGGTAAATATGATTTATATATGGTAATAGGATCAATCCAACCATTTCCAATTAAAAGACCACGTAATTTCAATGCTGGTCGTTTTCCAAGAATCGCTTTCGCTATATATGGAATATACTGACCAGCAAAAGATATACCATCTAAGTAAATATCATCTTCAAGTAATTCTGGAAAAATCTTGATGTATTGATCAAGAAAGCCAAGAAACTGATTAGCCATCTCATCGAGTTCATGAATAAATGAGTCCGTATCAATGGTGGAAAAGCCAGTACCAACAGGCTGATCTACAAATAGAAGATTAGTGTGCAAATGCCATGATCCATCATTTTCGATCATTGTATTTTTATCTTGAAATCGAAAAGGACCAATTCCCATCCATATTCCAGCTGTACTACTACAACCAGGACCTCCATTAAGCCATATGACTGTTCTTAATTTGTCGCTAGCATATTTTCTTTCAAAATGCCAAAAGAACAAAGATCCATTATGTTGTGGGTTGACAGGTAGAAGTCCAGCATGCATACGAATAGAAGAAGCGCCTTTTGGTAAAAGTGGTAAATCATGGACATAAAAATCGGTGGCTTGTAAACCGAATGTTAGAAGATCAACGATTGAGAAGAAAATAAGTAATTGTGTAATCATGGAAGATGAAGGATGTATTCTGAATCTAACAATTAAACACATCATTTTAGTGGAACTAAAAATCTAAGAGAATAGAAGAGATTACATAATTTCTTCTTCAAGAACTATACGATCTCTTAAGTTCCGCTTTTTGTGTTAATTAAATTGTAATTTATTTTAAATAATTTAAAAACAAAATCTCAGTTCTTTATCTATGTCGTATCTAAAGTTGTTGTAAAAATACTCACTCGCCTTTTATAGTAAGATGAACATTGAAAAAGGTTCAATTTTTATTTTTATATTTATTATCTAAGCGAATAAAGTGTGTTTTATATGGTCAAATGAGTATTATGTTAAACGAAAAAAAAAGCTGCATAATGCGAATGAAAAAATGGTTGTACTGGTCTTTATTCCCAGCCAAACGAACAGAAAAAAAAGAAGACTTGTAAAAAATGACGTGTATAGTAATATTTTTACTTATAAGAATGTTGTAGGAAATTTCCAAGCATACAAATATTAACTTGGTCATTTATGAACGATTACTCATTTTATTCTCTTATTTTATTTTTAAGTTTACTGTGTAAACAGCTGCAGTAGTAACATTACAAAAAGAATGCATCGTCGATAAATTAGTCATTTACAAGTATGAAAGGGTGCGTCGATGATTGTTTTTTTGTCTTTTACATAAAAATTAATTTTTGTTCATTTTCTTCCTTTTTCTTTCAATTACTCACTTCTTCCACTTAGATACATTTTCTCAAGTACAGAATAAATATGGGTGTAGAACAGCGTTGCCTGATCTTCCGTATTTTCCCACTTTTTCCGGATTTTAGATGATTTTTAGTGAATTAATTTTTTTTGTTTGACAACGGCTCAGTGGCTTATACTTCTTATATATTTAGTTTATTATATTTTAAATTTTGATGTTGATTTTATTTTAATATATTGAAACGTGTGTTTTTTAAATAAAAAATGATATAATTGAAAAGAAGATTTAGAGAAATTTATTTTAGCCGGTAAAAATTAACTATTAAAAACCTTTCCGGATTTAATAAAAAAAGCTTTGAGAATTTTTCCAATTTTGACATTGGAATACCGGTTTTCTAGTTATGACATCTGACAACACTAGTCATAACTGGCATATCGTTTTTTATATTATCATTTACATTTTCTTTATAACTAGTAATCGGTATTTATTCTGTTTTTTTTCTCGTGAATATAATTAATTGAAACCTGGGAATTATTATATTCTCAAAATTTCGCCATTAATATAGATTTGATAGTAGATAGTGATCTAATGTCCCACTGTTTGAAAGGCTGATTACTATTGTGTTTTATCATCTCAAGTGCCGTCGTTCGATATCGATCATCATTTTGCTTCATTGTTTTTCGATGTTTGAGTGAAACGCAGAAGACCCAGACAACAATTCCAATCAAAATATAAAAATCTCCGTCATCAAGATTACAGTCTCTAACAATAGAATTTGTTACTTTACATAGAGCGCATTTCGTTTATTAAAATATTTTTGACAAAAAAATACGTTTTTATTAAGTGTCCATTGTAAAACTTAATTTTTTAATCTAGTATACCTTTTATAATCGATATGTATCTTTAACAACTTGTGATTACATATAATAAAACTATCATATAACTCATGATGAAGAACATTTTTACTGTAGTAACAAACGAAACTTTTTTTTCAGTTTTTTATTGCTTTTACATACATAAGTCTTAGAATGAGTTCGTTTTATTTAAAAGATTGTTGATCATTCTTTTATAATTCACTATCGATTGAAAAAGATATTCGTATGGCTGGACGAAAATCTTGTACTACATGTAACAAAGGTGGAATTGTTATGTCATGTGATAGATGTGAACATACATTCTGTGATAAACATGTTATTGAACATCGACAGCGATCTACTAATCAATTAAATGATCTTATACGAGAACATGATTTATTACAAGATGAAATTAAACATACATCCAATTCACATTTTCTATTCAAAGCTATAGATAAATGGGAAAAAGAATCGATGATTAAAATACAATCAACTGCAGAAGCTGCACGAATAGAACTAAGAGAAATGATTGAAACATCTAAAGATCGTATTTCATCAACGTGTCATGATGTTGTAAAAAATCTTCAAGTATCTCGTGAAGCTGGTCAATTTTGTCAAGATGATCTTATTCGATCAATGCAACAATTAAAAGATATAAAAATGAAAATTTCGTCACCTTTACCAGTTAATTTAGTTGAAAATAAAAATTCCAGTATTCATTTAATTACAATAAAAGGTACTGATTTTATGAATAAAGAATTTGAAAAAGTCAAAATTATTTCCATTACAAAACGTGTACAAACCTCTCATAATCAAGATAAATTTTCTAAAGTAATTGGTTCTGCTACAATCAGTGAAGATGGTCTTCTTGCTAAACATAATTGTCAAAATTCTACATTTGCATATATTATTGGTCAACAACTCTATTCTAAAGGTAGACAAACTATTCGTTTTAAAATTGAACATAGTCAAATGCCATATAATATTTTCTTTGGTTGTATTTCATCACAAATGAATTTAAATCAAATTAATTATAATTTATCTTGTGTTGCTGGTTGGTTCGGTTATAATGAAGTCTATCATCATGGTTCCACTAGTAAGGATGTACAAATGCATGGTTACGATAGTAATAAAATCGAAACATATGATGTATTATCTCTTACATTTGATTGTGATGAAAAACAAATTGAATTATATCCTGAACGTACAAAGAAAATTCATGAACTATCAATAGATACAGACAAAGCACCTCTTCCATGGCAACTTCTAGTAGTATTAACATATGAAAATGATAGTGTTAGAATATTATATAATGCTTGAATTTTATTCACACAAAATTAATAGTTATTCTTTTAATGAAAGACAATATTGTTATCAATAAATAAAATAATTACGATATTCACATCATTTGAATATATTCGCTGTTTTGTACTTGCAAATCTTTAGTTTATCACTATTCATAGCAATCAGCGAAAGGATATTTTTAAAAAGACTCAGATCCATAAAACGACGATTATAAATTTCATAGTAAAATTTGAACCAGGAATGAGATATATGTAGGTTTGTAGAGAAATTTTTTTCTATCGAATAGTATATATACCATCGAATTCTGTTGAGTACCGTAAAAATCCATTTTTGGCTTGAATTCAAACCAGTTAGAGACATGCATCCAACTTTCTTGTATCCGTGACCCTCAATAAAACATTGATTTTGAACCCTCAAAAAAAATTTAATATAAAAAATGAATTATAGGCAAGAGATTCAGTTGACTCCGATACACATCTGTAATTAGCTTAAATTCAAGCCAAAAATCGATTTTTACGGTACTCAACAGAATTTGATAGTGTATATATAAGCGCGGTAGGAACTAATCAAAAATTTCAATCATCATTTAATTCGAACGAACATAGATTAACCGGAAATAATACTGTTCATTCTACAAGACTAATCTAATATTTTAAAAATAATTATGAAATGTTTCTGAAATGAAAATAAATATCGCATGCGTATTAATAAAACATAATTCACATTATTATATAATTTCCGTTATTTTATTAAAAGAAATATTTTATTCAAACATACGTATCACGGAATACGTTTTAATTTCTTGTAGAGACGAGATATATAATATAAACGAACATCGCATATATTAATGACAAATATTTGACTGTTTCGCTTCATTAAACAAATGAGAAAAATAGATAAACAACAATAATTTTCTCTATTAGTTTTTCGTGTCATGTAGCTTAGTCCATATTCGAATATTAACTATGAGTGCAAATGTAAACGGTAAACGACAGTGTGTAACATGTAATAAAAGTAGTGGTATTCTAATATGTGATGGATGTCAACAATTATTTTGTAGTAAACATACAATTGAACATCGACAAAAACTTGCTAATCAATTAGATGAAGTTATGCAAGATTATGATCTATTTCAACAAGAACTTGATAAATTAAGACTTAATAATTCTTTATTGAAAAAAATCGATAAATGGGAAGAAGAATCAATAACAAAAATTCAAGTTGCTGCTGAAGTTGCACGAGCAGATTTAATGGAAATTCTTACAAATTCAAAACAACGAATTTTTAAAACATGTCATGATATTGCACTCAATGTTCAATCATCTCGTGAAGCGGATGATTTTTGTGAATCGGATATTAAAGAATGGATGAAGAAATTAGATGAACTTAAAACACAATATACAACACCACCAACAATTAAATTAACTGAAAATAAATACTCCGTAATTCCACTAATTATGATTAAAACTAATAATTCAACGAAAACAATGTTAAGGAGGAGTAGATCATCATTGCTATGTATTGCACAAGAAAGATTTTCACAAGTTTTTGGTACGGCTATAATTGAAGATGAAGATCTTCTTGCTAGACATATTGGTTGTCGAGGAGAATATGGATTTGTTTTTGGTGAACGACAATATTCTACTGGTCGACATATGATACGATTTATGATTGAATTTAATCGACTATTTTTTGATACTTATTTAGGATGTGTTTCATCTAAATTAAAGAATAGTACAATGAATTACAATTCATCATTTGTTGCAGGTTGGTTTGGTTGTAATGAAATTTATCAACATGGTATTTGCGAAGCAAATGATAATGAAACTGGATATGATAGTAGTGAAATAAGAACAAAAGATATATTATGTCTTACATTTGATTGTGACAAACATCAAATTGAATTCACTCATGAAAGTACAAACAAAACTCATATACTATCAGTTAATCTTGAGAAGGCTCCTTTTCCATGGCAACTTTTCGTTGTATTATCTCGACCAGATGATCGAATAAAAATTCTAGATAATATATAAAATTATTTTTATAAAATACAAATAATTAAAATTTGTAAAAATTACAATTATATTTATTTTTTCATGGAAGTTTTCATCAGACTGTTACGTATTCAATGCTTTTTGTTTATTGATAAAATATTTTTATTCAATATATGTTTTTTCTGTTGTATTTCACCATGAAATATAAAAGAGTGGAGACTGTTTTCGCTCTATATATTTTTAAAAAAGTAAAAAACAAATCTTTTATATAAATCTCGATGACTTTTGAGTGTTCTTCAAAAAGTTTTAAAAAGAACGCTGAAAATTGAGTATTTATATATATCGATTTTATGTACTTCATCGATTTATATTTTGTTACGCTAAAATTTTTGTACTCAAATCGTGAATTAGGAAATTTTAATTGTGAATTGGTTAGAAATAAAATGTAATGCATTGCTTTTTTTCATTAATAAAAAACAAAATAAGGAGTTTGCAGTCTTCTTTCATTCATTATATATGCAAGAAAATGATTTTGTATTCTCTTGCGAAGCTTAATAAAAAAATTGGAATGATTATAATATTGTCAAATAAGTAACTAATTTCTAGTTTTGTTAATTCTAGCAAGTAGATTATCGCATGACATTTATTATTCACAATTTCCACTAGTCACGCAATATTTTAATATAGCTTATTCAATGAAAAATTTTCTGATTTACCTTCAAAATCAATTTTGCTACTTATACTGTTTCAAATGAATTCTTATAATAACTAAATTAAACATTGATATACTTACTGAGTACTAATACAATCGTTCGTATCTAACTAAAAATTTAAATATAAAAATGATTGCCAAAATTTATTTTAGCAACTACAAGCATACAGTAAATGTAGAACTTTTGATCTTTCATATCAAAAAAAAGAAAAAGAACTTATAATTCTCAACAACAAAAACAAAAATAATGCATATTATCACAGAAAAGGCAACAATTTTATAACAAGACAAATAATAAATAACATGACATATTACACCTATGAATTGTTCTTATTACTTTATGATTTAAAATGTGTTAATATATATCTTCCTGGTAGACAAGCAGTATTTGCATCAGCTCTCGGTATTTTTTTATGTGCCGCAATATCTTGCCAAGGTGTTTGACGAACAAATCGTGTAAGTTTACAAATTTTATTTTCACTTCTTTCTTTACCAGCAATGCCATTTGTAATCATTGTTGCATTGGCACCAACAACATCCGCAAAATGTTTTAATTTTTCATTTAATGAAAGTGTTTTTAATTCTTCAATATTTTTACTATGATTTTTATACCATAAATATGATTCATATAATGTTTTATTATTTCCAATACGTTTTATATCATCGGCAAGTTCTTTTATTGTTTTATAATCAAATATATTTATAAATGAATGTTTAGGCATATATCGTCGATAATCCGAACGATTATTATAACCAGCAACAATCGGAATCGAACCACCTTCAACTGCTTTAACTAATTTTTCAGTAACATAATCAAAACAATTCGAATTTTCAATTGCAATAACAAATTTATATTTTTTATATGCATTCGCATTATCAACCATACGAGCACTATAACCTTTTTTATTATTTAAACATGATCCATATGAATCAATTTTAATTTCATTCATTAATTTACCAACAAAATCTTGTCGACCATTATGTGCCTAAAAATTAAAAAAGATCATAACAGTTTTTTTTGTTGATAAAATTAATACTTACATTACAATTTGAAATAATCCAAACAGCATATGCATCTTTGTCTTTCTTATCAAACGGTACACTTGGTGGTGTAAGTAAATCAATAAGATGTATATTCATATCAAAATAAGTTGCAGGTTCAGGATAACTATTATCAAGATCATAGGTCATTATAAAATTAAATTTTGCCCATCCATCACCTGTTGATGAATGTACTTCACTTTCCATTACGAATGCCATTGAATATTGCTGTTGATTTTCATTAAGTTGTAAACGATCAAATGGAATATTTCCACCACCTTGAGCATCATGTGAAACAACAAAATCAATTTCATTTACTCGATTCTGTTGACGAGTCCAAGTAAATGATGTATTTGATGATGGACATTGCACTTGTTCACCTTCACTAGCACCTCCACCAAAAAATCCAGTTAAATCAAGAACTAAAAAATGATTTTTCAATGAACGACCTTTTTCATCGATTGGCCATGCACCACCCTCCTTCCTAAAAGAAAAATAGATTTTTATCGTTTTTTTTCTTCATTAAATAGCTTTTAGTCGAGTATACGATTAATTACATAAAATATGAATTATATATTCTATAGTTCACAATAAAATCACCCATGGGTAGATTAATCTAATGTTGAGCACTTACTTTTGAATGTGACTAGTTTTAGGCACTAATGTTGACAATTTATTTGCTGTTTTTAATTGTTCATCGTCTATTTTACTAGTTTGCTTTATAAAATCTTCTGTTTGTTGGTTATGATTGATAAGATATGATATAAATACTATACTAAGAAGTGTACCAATAAGAAATAAAAACGGAACTCGTCGTCGTGAACGACATAATGTTGATAAATGACGAATAAATAAACGCATTGTACATATCGGTATAAAATTTATTGAAACATCATAAAATATATCAATGATAAGGCAACATGTATACTATTGAAAACCTGAAGAAGAAAAAAAAACCGACTACTTTTTATTCATATAAGAGTAGATAGTCAAAATTGAGTTGCACGTTTTTTTTTCATTGTTCTTCTCTTACCTGGCTCGTATACGCTATTAAAAATATGCTTTTTTTTTTCCCCTTTCTCTTCTTTCAGGTAATATGCCTATGAAATTTACGGTAGGCAATAGTAAAATGTTCTGTTCTCTTTCTTCTGTTGACATAAGAAATCAAATGTACTTTTTAAAACCAATATGTAAAAAAAAATGTGCATTGTATTTTAAAATGCACGGATCAAATATTGTTGAAAGAGAAATATACAAGATAATTTTCATATTAATAGAAAATCTGTACAACAATCTAAAATCAAATAATGAAGATATGATTGAATTGAAGTATATATGGTTTACTGCGCCATCTTGTGTAAAAAATAATAAACTATGAAAGAGGAAATACCACAACATTATATCAGTTGATGGCGGAAAAAAATATGACATAGAATTAAAAGTACTTTTTCTCATACTATCTTTCAATTGTCTTCAACATGTCATTAAAAAGTTTTCCAATTATTTTCATTAATATGGGCGGTGAAATGGTCTATATATTAGAACAACGTTTATCAGCTCAAGAAATTGTTGATCAAAAAGCAACTAAAGGTATAAAAATAAAATATTAGATGAGTAATTTTTATTATTTTTGTATTAGTCATTAATGATATTGTTGGTGCAATGTTTAATGGAAAATTTATTGAAGAATTATTTCGACCCCAAGAACTTTATCCAAAACGAGCTGTTAAACATATTTTTGAAAAAGTTGCTCATTCAAGCATTATGAGATTAAATGAAGCAAGCATGGATAAGGTATGTAAGGGTTGTCAAAAAATATTTAAAGTATTACATCGATATACAAGAAGATATACTTATTATATAATACGAATAGGAGCTTTTTATCATGATTTATAATGTCCCATAGGGATGGGGTTGTAGGAAAACATTGAAACTTAAAAATGACAGTAGAAATTTTTTATTGTTTTTGTTCTTATTGGTCACTCTTGTAAGCAGCATATTTTAATTATCATCGGACAAAAAACATTTTATCTAAAGTATCATTTACCTTATCGAACAAAGGTGAACCGCAATTAGTATATGGAAATTACTTATTCAAATGTAATAGAAAAACACAATCCAAAAAATAATGCTGTATGTACATACATACAAGTATTAATGGTAGACATATTCATTCTGTAGATCCGGATCAAATAGAAGCAAAGCTTTTACGTAACAGGACGAAAGAACGAATATTAGCTGTCTCTTTTCTTATGAATTAATAAACATAGTACTTAACATACATAAAAAAATAGATCGATCATTTCGACGTTTTCCTCTTCCGGCTTTTTCTAGCAGACCCGTCGTCCAGCCATCTTTTAGTATGGTATCTATTTTCAATAACGTCTTTCTTTTATCCTCATTTCGACTGCAAGTAGTTTTCATTTGTTGGTCTCCTTCAGGGTCCATGTTTCTGGTAGTTAGAATCTTGAGTTAGTTTCTTGCCCTTTCATGTGTGTTTCAAGGGTGCCATTGCTCCTATTGCTTCTTTTTATCAAGTAGAAATATATTGAATAAAGATCATTTTCTTTCTTAATTTAGTTATATGATCTTATGACAATGTCAGTTAAATTTCAAATGATGCTTTGCCCATGTGCATCTGATATTATTAAAGTAACATATAATCATGTCAGTTCAATGCGAAAATTAGTCCGTAGTCCAGCAGTACTTGATCTGTTAGACAAAGCTTTTATTGCATTTAATAAGGTTAGTATTCAAGAATCATATTTTTGTTATATATATACATAGAAAAGGATTTTTATTATAGCAATATGAACGATTGAATGATACTGAATGGTTACTTATTCGTGACACAATTCTTTTCTTCTTTCAAGATGTTCATATACGAGTAAAAGATTTATATCCGAGAGAGAAAAAAACTAAGTTTACAATTGATTTTTATTTGATATAGGTATCGATTTTCTTAAGAGAAAATTTACAAACTCAACAAGGTCAATTTATTATGACAACAAATGGAAATGTTCCAACTGGTTTTCAACCACCTGGTGAAATTCGGTTTGTAAAATTTTAAATAATATTTAAATAATATTCTTTAAAATATAGAACATACAAACGAGGTCGTCTAAATAGTACACATACATTCGATGCAGGTGAACGTCATGAACCATCAGACAATAATCGTACTTTTCATTTGGGTTTAAATATGTAAGAAAAAGGATTTACAAAAATTTTTATAAATATCAATTTTTCTTTTTTTAAGCTATTCGAAAAGTAAAAATGCAAATACAAATATATTAAACGAGACTACTACTGTTGTTCATCAACCACCAACTATGGTTAATGCTGCATCAGATATAGTATGTAACGTATTAAACTTAATAGTTTTCACAAATTGTTTTGAATGTATATAGGATATGATTAATCCTGATCCAAAAATGATTGCTCAATTGAATTTACTTTCTGATCTTATTGGTAATAATACAAGTGGTAATGCATCACGATCTGGTCTAGTCAAATTATCATTATTCGATGATGATGACGATGAAGATGATAATAGTAATCAGTGAGTAATATTTCTATCTTTCGACTTCTTTTCTCATTTTTTCTATATTTAGAAATCAAACACGTTCTCAAACATCATCAAGAGATCATCGACCAAAAAATGAGGATGTTACTATTGACGTGTCAAATGTAAATTTTACAAATAATCTTTACTTCATATATTCTTATTGTTTCTCTTTTAGCGAAATCGAAATTCTCGATTATCCCATGTTTTACATGATTTAGATTTTGATGAAAATCCATCGGGCCGAGGAAGAAATGATGATGAAGAAGATGAAGATGATTTATGTTCAATGATGGATAGATTACCTAATAATAGCAATAAACGACGTTGAATAGCCTTTTCTTTTGTTGTGCAATTAGTAATTATATATATATATGTGCCGAATATAATTTATTTCAAGCAATATTAACTTTCAGATTTTGAAGTGAATATAAAATATTTAACATTATTTCAATTAATCAATTCCAGTATTAAATTTTAGTCGTTTGATGTTGTATGCTTATAAACAGTTCAGTTTTATTGCTTTTTAATCTTTAAGAAATAAAAAAAAATGATTTATACTAGCAAATGACTCTGCTCTGTCATCAAGCCAAACAAAGTCAATATTGTAGACAGGAGAAAACTTAAATTTTTTAATCTCGATATTTAATGATTTATGTAAGTGAATATTAAAACAACTGTTTTTTCTCGTTATGAGAGCGACTCTCTTTAGTTGTATCTTTATTCGAATGACTAAATAAAATATACAGAGAAAAAGAAACAAAGAATGTGTATAACGAGAAACGAGATATGATGTGAGAGAATGTGAAGGCATATAACGATATGACTGTAACATACCTCCCCACCAACAAAAAAAAAATGTGTGTCCGCACACATTCGGAAAAGACAAAAGCAAGAAACAACACGAAAAGAAAAAATGAATAAAATAAAGACACGTAATAAATCGAAAATCCTTGAAAAGAATAAAATGTTCCGTAACGACGGATAAACAAGGGTGCGAACGATATCGGTATGTTTAACCGATGAATAAGCCGATAAGAAAATGCAAGAACGACGATGAGTTATAACTTCGATAAGTTTAATCAGGAAATCAGACAATCAGGAAAATACGAAGACGACAAATAGTATTAATTAACCTGAAATGTCTCGAATAGTTGTGTTTGTATGAAGACAAACGAAATTGTAATGCTAAAAAAAAAACAAATCAGTGGAAAAAAATGAAAACGGTTGGGGGGCGTTCAGACAAGACGCAAAATGGAAAAATGAGAACGAGAAGGTATTATCGAGAATAATCGAAACGATAGATTAGAGTTATAGAGGTTTTCTGCCAATATGTTATACGAAGAAGAAGGCAAAAATCGTTATCCATGTGAAACCGGGTGTCGAATATACGAATAATGAGTTCGGAGTAGTAGTGGGTAATCATGTAATATCATATATTAAAAGAGATTCCAAATTTCGAAGAATATCTATCGTTGTAATGCGCGTTTTCGATTTTGTGAGATGATGCTGAGAATACATAGTCATAAGTATGAATATCGATGCGAAAATTGAAGATTGTATGGCAACCTCGTTAAACCGATTAGTTAAGTGATAGACAATGCCGAAACATATTAGCACTGTAAATAAAAGTGACAACAGGAAAACGTAATGTAGACCGAATAACCGTAATAACCGATTGCGGCATTGATCTCGGGACTGGAGTTTTTGTAGAAAATACGAAGGAAGTAATGAACCGTTGACGAGATTATTCAATGTCAATGCACATCGGTCCGGGTGTTGAGGGTGCAAAACATTCGAAATACTTGGAGTTTCGGATGGTCGTGAGGGTTCTCGTAGATCAGTATCGACATCAACTACGTCAGGAAAATGTTTTATTGCTTGATTAGGTAAAACCAATATTTGATCAACCTTTGATGTAGGTTCAGATAAATCCCGATCCAATTGTTGGACACGCTCGACCGATTGATGTTCTCTTTCTACTGAACTTGCTGGTGTAATGATCAACGGTTCTGGATCGATTTTGTTGACAAATGACTCCCGTTGCGATCGGATTTCATGAAGATGCCACGATTCAGTACCATCGGGCCATGCGAAAGCAGACGTAGTTTGATCTTGAGTAATAGATGATGGTGCGGTTTGTGGGATAGTACATTTTTGTTCCGCAGGCACGGAATGATGATCTTCATGTATATCGAAAGCAGGACATCGCGGACAGATAAATATATCTTGTTGTGATTCAACTTTTTTTAGAACTGCGTCATATAGACAATCAGTACAAATTGTATGGCGACACGGTTTGACTGTATAATGATACATGTATACGCAGTTGAAACAAATAAGATCCGATTGATGAATATATTGAGTCATATTATGATGATGATAAATAAGGTGAAAATAATGTAATCGTATTTGTAGTTGGGTCTGTTTTTCTTTTCTTGTGTTGATACGTGCAAGAAAAGAGCGGGTCACGGCACCAAATATGAGAGCGACTCTCTTTAGTTGTATCTTTATTCGAATGACTAAATAAAATATACAGAGAAAAAGAAACAAAGAATGTGTATAACGAGAAACGAGATATGATGTGAGAGAATGTGAAGGCATATAACGATATGACTGTAACACTCGTATAATCATAAATAAATTTTATTGATAATCTGAATAAGAAAAGCTCATCTGAATATTGAATTATTTGTTAACAAATTGCATTACATTTAAAGACACACAAAAAAGAAAAGAAAAATAGCTTAATTATTAATAAACTAACCAATATACAACATATCATAGACATGAAATAATCGAAATGTTTATAAATCTTCCAAAAAATCGATATGAGCCGATGGTGAAGGTGAAGCTTTATCAACTGTAACATCATCAATGCTACTCAATTGACTTTGACTCATACTTTCATCATCATATTCAATTGGAATATCTTTATTACCATTAATTGATGAGACTTTTTGAACGGCTGTTTTTGTACGTGGTGTTTCATTATCATGAATAATATCTTCAATATTTTTTAAATGATTTAATGCAGCTGGTGTTGCATTACGTCGAGAAAATAATGACGATGTTGTATCATCATCATCATCTTCATTTGTACTATTATTATTAAAATTAAGTAATGGTGGTGGTAATACATCAGTACTTTTTTTTATAACACTTTTATTGGAATCTATTGTAGTAGGTAATGGAAAATCATAAGCATTTTTTCGTGGATTTTCAGACGATGAAGTTGATATTGACGAAGAATTTGATTCGGATGGTGGAGATGTCGAACGACGAGCTCGTGTTGTTGGTTGACCATTAGTAACAATACTACGTGTTGTTAACGGCTGTATTGGTATACTAAAAAAAGAATATTTCAATACATAATATAAAACTGTTAATTAATTCTATTAAAATCAGAACTATGAAACGAGTAGATAGCTGTGTAACAGACCTCCGCATAGGATAACAGTCTTTAAACAAGTTTTCTAAAAAAAATATGCGCTACAATATTTTTTCATATAGGCAATTTCTGCTAAACGTTGCGCCCAGTTTTAAAAAAATGTCGCGTATTTCAGTCGCCAATTTCCAAAAGACTTTTTAAAAATCAGCATAACGTCTAGAAGAAATTCTCCACATGAAAAGGCATCATTTTAATCAGAAAGAAAGATATTTAGTTCATAGAGTCTCTTGAAAAAAATATTGTAGCGCATTTTGTTTTTTTAGAAAGCTTGTCGTGCCACCCGAAGCCCTGCTATCTAAATATAAATATAAGGACATTCTGATAAGAATGTCAGGAAATCTGTATTAGATCAAAATAAAATATTCATCCTGTTTAGACGACATATGATAGAAATTTCCTGTGTATTTAATAAATTAGCTTAAGGGCACATGTCAAGGTCAGATATTTTTACGTAAAACTAAATCTAAAAATATTATTGCATGTTGTGTCACTCGTTGAGATAGATTTCTATTTAAAACATGTCAGATAGCATAGATAAACTTACATAGGTGATGTTTGTTTAGTAGAACTTGATTGTGGTGTCAAAGCTTTAGAACATGATTGAATCCATTTTAAACAAATTTGTTCATAATCCATTTTTGGAATAGTCGTTGTTGATAATAAAATATTCTTATTAAGAAAAGCATCTAATACAGATACATCAAAGACTGATGAAAAAAGTGAACGAAAATGTTCTCGTAATCGATTTGTATCATTAATTTTTTCATTTGGAAATTTCATATCAATCGATTGTTTAATATGATCAGGAAGAGATACGATCTTGTCAGACTAAAAAAAACAAATAGCATATATATTGTGTTCTTCACAATTTATATTTATCTTACTTGATGATGATTACTTTGATTAAGTAATGCATGTAAAATCGGTTGAGATTTATTTTGTATTGTATCAAGATGTAATTGTTCAAGTAATTCATTGTGTGTTAATGGTGGTGGATGATTTGGACCTGATGTTTCAACTTTAAATATATCTTGTGTATATAATAAACGTGATTGTTCAAGCCAATCGAGAACAAGTGCACGGCAGATTCGTCCAGTTGTACCTTCATAACCAGGTTTTTGTATTACATCAGATGAATTTGATGCTTTTTCAATGGTTTTAAAAACAGCTGCACGTAATTGTGCTTTTAAACGTGTAATTAAACCGTCACGTTCAAGCGATTGATATACTAATTCACGTAATTCAACATCATTATCATTACGTTGATCTATAGGATCATCGCCATTAAGACTATCAACAGACATGTTCTATGTAATTAATCAATTGTGAATAAAATTTGTTGGACACCATGACAACAATGGTCGAAGTTTTCATTGGTTGAAACGATTTTTATTAATTTATTAAATAATTTTTTTTTCTAATTTTAAATTTTATAAAATCTAAATAACTAAAAATCTTTTAATTTTAATCATAAATAAAAAATATACATAGATGTCGCTAAATTAATAAATATTCAATTAATCAAATAGCAAGGTCATTGATCAAGTCATTTGAATCTTTTCTATTATGTCAGTGTTTGTAGTTTGTACGACGGTAGCAACCGTTTATGCAATATCTTCATTTGTGCTTCTACGACGACCACAATGGATTTATCGAAAACGTCGACCAGCATTCATTGCTCGAAATATTGCACATCGAGGAGGTGGTTAATGAATTAATTAATCTTTGCAAAAACCAGTTCATTTTTCCTTTTATTAGGAGCGGGAGAATCCATCGAAAACTCTCTACTTGCATTTGACAGGTAAATTAACAAAAGATTACGGAGCAATGTCTAAATTTATTTTTAATTCTAGAGGATTAACAAATGGCGTGGAAATGCTTGAATTAGATTGTCATATGACAAAAGATCGTCAAACAGTTGTTCATCATGATTTTTTATTAAATAGAACGACAGGTCAACTTGGATTTATCAAAGATATTGAATATGATGTAAATAAAAATAAAGATTAATTATAAAATAATTCATTCATTTTGTTTTGTTTTCTAGAAATTACCAAGAATTACTAATACTATGCAACTTTATTATGACTCAAGTGAGAGAACAGAAAAAATTATTTTTTTTTAACAAATTTCAATTTATAGATATAACTATATCAGGTGATAATAATCCAAAAAATGAAGATTTATTACGTATACCATTATTAAAAGATGTTTTTCAACGTTATCCAACAACTCCGATTAATATTGATATCAAAGAAGATAATGATGAACTTATTAAACAGGTAAGATATGATTCAATTGAGTTTTGTTTTATATCATATTACATGATTATACTAGAAAAATTAATTCTTCAATATATTAAATAAAGGTGACATCATTGCTTTTAAAAAACAGATCATTCTTTAATCTCTTTTATCTTAATAGAATGAGATTCTTTGTAATAATTTCATTTTTTAGGTCTCTGATCTGATTCAACAATATCAACGAGAACATCTTACTTATTGGGGTAGTTTCAGTCATAAAATATGTCGAAAATTAACTATACAAGTATGATTCTGATATTTTTCTATGTTTGGATATTAATTCAGATCTTTCAGAATCCTCGAATTGTTCGATTTTGTTCAATGAAAGAAGCAGCTGGTATTGTAGTAGCTTATTGGATTGGTTTATTACCATTTCTACCAATAACACCAGGTGCTTTCGAAATACCAATACCTGGTGTTGTATTTCAGTATGAAAGAAAACTTCTGTTTATTTTTTTCTTAATAAAATAGTTTTTTTTATTTAATCTAGAAAAATAACTGAAAATGTAAATTGGAAATTTAAAATACTTTTATATATAATTGAACGGTAATTTTTTCCCTAAAATATATTTTTGGTCATTCGATTTTAAATAAATTTAGTACATTAAATAATCAAAAAATGTTTGAACATTTACAACGTCGTGGTATTCCAGTAAGTTTTGCCTTTTTGTTTTTATTTCATTGATTTATTTTCAATTTAGGTGTATGTTTGGATATTAAATAATGAACAAGAATTCCAATATGCTTTCACAAAGATGAGTGTAACCGGTATAATGACAGATTATCCAACACTTTTGCAAAAATATTTACAATCCAATCAACATAAATTTATTTTATAATGAACGATAAATTTTCCTCTTTCTTCTTCTTCTTTCAATCCATACTGTGTTCTTTCCGTATTCTTATACAATCTAGTCATAAGATAGGACGGACAAACTGTTTTAGGCTCTCTTTTCTTTTTATTTATTTATTTTTTAGTTATACAACAATAGTAGAAAATAAATAACGTATTAATATAAAAATGAAAATAATATAACTGATAAGCTTGTATTATATTTACTTGGGGTATTGACCACGAATTATTATTGTTAACAAAAGAATATATGACATTTTGGTTTTGATAAGCTATATTTTTGCGTATATTAAAGTCCCTTGAAGATATGAAAGATAACTATCATATGGGCGGATTGTTGTTTAGAGAGTTAAACTTTGTTCTCGAAGAACGTCGAACTTTTTTTTTATCAAAATACCGATAAAACATCTGTTTGCTTATGCTTCTGAAACGACTATATAAACTGAAGAATATCAATGTATTCATCACTCACTTGTTTTCACAGTAACTTATTTCATATTAATAAGTAAGTTTCTTCTAGTTTAGTATTGTTTTATTTTTTATTGAAAATAATTAGTTTTTAAAGATAAAAATGGCCCAAGCTCGTGTTGATACAATCATCGAAACATGGAAAACAAAAGCCGGTTTAACTTTATCAGCTGAAGAAGAAGAAAAAGTAGGAATTTAATTGTGTTTAATTGTTATAGTAACTCTTTTATTGCTTATATTAGCTTAAAAAATTATTTACTGAAGCTGTTGAACGAATGGGTGCTCGTCGTCAAGGTGGTAAAGAACTCCTTGGACAATTACAAGCAGCTGTTGAAGCCAACGACAGTGCTAAAATTGAAGAATTATTACAAAAATTACGTGAAGGTTTCCGTAAAATCTCCGAAGGTCGAGAAAAGGTTCTTGATGAATTCGATCAAATTGTTAAACCTGATCAACGTGCACGTATCGTTCTTTCTGGCGTTCAACGTGCTAAAGAATCAGGTCGATCAATTGAACAAGTTCTCTTCGAACTTCTTTCACCCGCCGAAGAAAGTAGTTAAACACGGAAAAAGTATTTTTAGTATTTTATTGCTTGTCACTATTATGTAATGCATTAAAATTAAAGAAATAAAAGAACTTTTCGAACATCTACTTAGAACATATATAAATATTGTTGTATTCAAATTATTATTCATGTAAAAGAAAATCATATATTGATTCAAAAAGTCAAGAACGTATCTTTAGTCTTTACGCAAAGCTTCAGTTTTGAAAATATATTAGATGACTCATAGGTGGCGCAGCTTCAATTTTTTAAGGGACGCAGTTGCTAACCCGTTGCTTGCTAGCGCGCCGCCCATTAGATGACTCTGTTACTTCTTTTAAACAATAAAAAATGAAGAACATTCGTTTGTTTATATCTAAAAACTATATCGGCAATATTCTCAGTTGTCTGCTGAGTTTTATTTAAAATTATTAAGATTAAATCACATTCTGAAGAGATTCGAGATGATACGGTATATTGAATGTTTTGCTTATTGATAGGCATGTATTAAATAAACGTATGACGAAACTTCTATTGAAAAAGTAGCTCTATTGATGCTTACAAAATTCTTTGCTTTCGATATACCAACTTCCCTGTAAATTTGGTTTTGATCTATCTTATGATGAAAATTGTCATGTCTATGAATTAATGGACCATCGTCTAGATCATTTCAGAAGGGTGTGGGTGAGTGTGAGACTGAGAGTGTCAAGACGGATGACATATAATCATATCTAAGTCTACACCCACATCCTCAACGAAGAAAATCAATAGATGTCACTCGTATATGATAATTTATAGATTGTATTATTTTTTAATAGTTTTATTTAATCAATATCTAATTGCATAACTTTAATATTTAATTCAACTGTATACTTTTATGAATATAGTTCTATATTCGTATTATCATTGGTAGAATTGACATCGGATGGTAATTTATAGAAGTAAAAAGACCTTTGCTCCGCGCTTTGCTTCATTGAATGATAACCCTTTTTGACTGAATTAAATCGTAGATTGTTGTTAAAATGGCTTCAGCTATATTCACGACATTTATTTGTCGTCAACAACGATTTTTATCACTCACACGTTCACCTGGTAAAAATTTCAATTATAATAGTAAAAAAAAGACTTTTAAACTTATCTAATTTAAATCTAGTTGCAACACAACTATGGACTCGACTTGCTTCAACATCAGTTCAACAACAACCACAACAACAATCTCAAAATAAACCTAGTAAATCGATTTATTCAATTATTGTTTTAATCTTAAATCTATAATCTCTCTTTAGCGGATTTAAAACAATTAAAAAATTTAAAAATTGATTATCAAGATGATATTGCTATTGTCCAATTCAATCAAGAAAATTCTAAAGTATGAAAAAATAAATGTCATTCGTTTTTTCTAATAAAAATCAATTCAGGTTAATACATTGTCAAAAGCAATGATGGATGAATTTGTTCCAGTATTTGAACAATTACAAAATGATGATAAAGTCAAAGGCATTGTTGTTATGTCCGCTAAACCTGGTTCATTTATTGCTGGAGCTGATATTAAGTTAGAATAAATATTTATATTTGTCGATATATCTCTATTTTTCGTTTTATTTAGTATGCTTGAATCAGCTAAGAATCGTGATGAATTACTTAAAATATCACGTAATGGTCAAAATGTTATGAATCAAATTGAACAATCACGAAAACCAATTGTTGCTGCAATTGCTGGTTCATGTCTTGGTGGTGGATTTGAAGTTTGTTTTGATTCTATTTGAGATTTTGTAAAAAGAAGTTGTTTATTTGTTCTTAGGTTGCATTAGCATGTCATTATCGTATTGCCATGAATGATAAACGAACAGGATTTGGTGTACCAGAAATTAAATTAGGTTTATTACCTGGTGCTGGTGGTACACAAAGATTAGCACAACGACTTTCATTACCTGATGCACTTGATCTTGTTTTAACTGGTAAAGAAGTAAAAGCAAAAAAAGCAAAATCAATGGGTTTAGTTGATGCTCTTGTTGAACCTATTGGACCTGGTTTACAAACAGCAGAAGAAAAAAATATTGATTATCTTCGTCAAGTTGCTGTACAAAAAGCAAAGTATGTTCGTTCTGTAAAAGTAATCAAAAGAAGAAAATATTTCTTTTAGAGAATTAACCCTTCGAAAACATACTCCAAAACAACCTGGTTTACTCGAAAGTAAGATATATTCATTATTTCGTAGAATTTACTATATAATTATTATAGATATTAAATCAAAAATCATGTCAACATCATATGTTCGAAATTATATTTTTGAACAAGCTCAAAAAAAGGTTATGTCACAAACTCAAGGTCTCTATCCAGCACCACTCAAAATTTTAGATGTATGAATCTATTCTATATTTTACAAAAAAAAATTCTCTTTTTCTTATCATTAGGTTCTTAAACAAACTTTAGAAAGTGGTTCAAAAGTTGGATATAATGCTGAAGCTGAAGTAAGGATTGTCTTTTATCGCTTATGTACATGTATATCGATGATTAGCATACTGTACATATTGCTCAGTCAATCGTGACGATTTAAAATATTCGAATCAAATGTGATTAACTTTATAGTAAAATCGAATAATAATTTTAGGGTTTCGCTGATCTTGGTAGTACAACTGAATCAAAAGCATTAATTAGTCTCTTTCATGGACGAAATGAATGTAAGAAAAATAAATATGGAAAACCTGAACGAGAAGTAAAGTGAGTAATACATAAAAATTCATTTATGTGTATGTTCTTTTAATATAAAATAATTCTAGAAATATTGCTGTTATTGGTTCTGGCTTAATGGGCGCTGGTATCGCACATGTATCTATTGATAAAGGTTATAATGTTTTATTACGTGATACAACAACTAAAGCACTTTCACGTGGTTATTCACAAATTAGTAAAGGTTATCAAGGTTATGTTAAACGAAAACGACTTACGAAGTAAAATAAAATTCAATATTTTCTTCTTATTTCAATAAATTTAATATATATATGTATTTCTAGTGCTGAATATGATCGTACATTAGCAAATTTAAATTGTCAAACAACACCTGAAGGATTAGAAAAATGTGATATGGTTATTGAAGCTGTATTTGAAGATCTTAAATTAAAACAAAAAGTTCTTGCTGAAATTGAACAACGTATACCTGAACATTGTATATTTGCTTCAAATACATCTGCATTACCAATTCATGAAATTGCTGCTAATAGCCGACGTCCAGAAAAAGTAAATATCAACACTTGAATTTAACATAAAGAACATATTTCGTTTGTTTTTTTCTAGGTAATTGGTATGCATTATTTTTCACCAGTTGATAAAATGGAATTATTAGAAATTGTTCGAGCTAAGAAAACATCTGAAGATACAGTACGTTCAGCTGTTAGTGTTGGTCTTAAACAGGGCAAAGTTGTTATTGTTGTTGGTGATGGTCCTGGATTTTATACAACACGTTTATTAATGTTTGCTGGTTCGGAAGTATTTCGTCTTCTACAAGAAGGTGCAACACCAAAAGATATTGATAAAGCAACAAAAAAATTTGGTTTTCCTGTTGGTTCAGCAACATTATTTGATGAAGTTGGTGTTGATGTTGCTGCTCATATTGCGCGTGATATGCACACAACTTTTGGTGACCGTCTTGCCGATAAATCAATGCCAGATTTATTACAAGATCTTGTTAGTAATAATTTACTTGGAAGAAAATCTGGACAAGGTCTATATATCTATCAAGCAGGTGTTAAAGGTGGTAACCGAGAAATTAATCCAAAATTTACAGAATTAATTAAAAATTATTCGTTGGAGCCTAAAGAAGAGTAAATATGATTTAAATTATCCATGAGGGTTATTAGAATTGTTATCGTTAAAGGAGTACGAATGTATATATTCAATTGATATTAAGCATTTTTCCCTGATTTTGAGAGACGTCATTATGAAAATGTCTACAATGTATAATCATTTTTTCTAATTTGATATTTAGAATAACCATGGAAAATATTCAATGGCGTACAGGTCTTCGATTTTTAAATGAAGCAGCACGATGTCTTGAAGAAAAAATAATTACATCTCCAGTATGAATATATAATTAGTTTATTTTTATATTAATATTAAATATTTAGACTGATGGTGATATTGGTGCAGTATTTGGTCTTGGATTTCCTCCAATGAAAGGCGGTATAGATAAATTCTTTTAAAATATTTGTTCTTTTATATGTTTTTTGTTTTTAAGGACCATTCCGTTTTATGGATACATATGGTGTTTCAAAAGTAGTTGATTTGATGAATAATTATCGTAGTAAATATGGTGATCGATTTGCACCAACACAATTATTAGTTGATATGGCTAAAGAAAATAAAAAATTTTATTCTTAACTATTTACAATAACGATGAACATTTTCTTTCCATATTTCATTATAAACATTTTATTAGAAACAAAAAAAATAAAACAAATCTAACAAATATGATCAACTATTATGTTGAAATATTAGTTACAAAGACTTTGAATAAGAATGAGTAATAATCGAAAAATATTTTGTCTTAAAGATATCAATTTAAGTCACGTAAGAAATCAACAAATATATGTGAATGTTGAAACTATATTAGCTGACAACAAGAAGAGAGTTATTCCACCGGCACTATTGTAAATATTTGTGAAAGTAAAATTCAAGACAAATAAATTGTCTCTTGCTGAATTCTTAAAAAATAGAAAGGCATGATTTTAATCACAAATGCAATCATTATCTATACATGAATCAATTAAATCATATTCGAAATGTATAGCTACTCATCATTTCCGAAGAAACTGATTGTTTTTATCAATAAATCCATGAAAGATAAAATTATACTCAAAACTTGTAATCATCCAAATAAAATATAGATACGTTTAAAGTACAAAATTCATGTATGTTAGTACATACGACGAGAACTATATAATGGATTGTTACTTGTGATTTAATCTTGAAAGGAATCTCAAGATTTTCTGAGCTCAACCAGTAAAATCGATATGTCAAATTTTATCAGCATCATCAAGTGATTGAGAGACAGGCAACACTTGCGATATACATAAGCAACCTAATACTTGCCAACAGCTGCTTATATTTTACCACTTTATCGTTGTTCCATAGACTCATCTCTTTTTCTTGATACCAGATAACTTGTGACTGAATAAATCAAAATGAATTTGTTATAAGCATCCTAAAAAAATATTCGTAGTTGAAAATAATAATTGTTACAAACTAAAGGCTACATATTCAAACATTTCAATGTGCCAAAAATTTGCTATCCGTTTGTAAAGAATACTGATCGTTAAGCTAGAAGGATGTACAACATTTTCAGACTTCGAAATCGATTTGATTTCTATAAACTAAATTTTTTGATTTAGTTATTTATATACATTTTTTAAAGGTATCTTCAGAATAATGTCAGTTCAAATTCGCCAAACATGTAAACAATACACAACAATTACAAAAAAAATCTAGAAAACTTCCACAGCATTGATCACATGCAGAACAACATTGACATCCATCATCATCATCTTCGAGTTTAGTGGATAATGTTTTGGGATCATTGTGAGAAGGTACTGGTTGAATTGAAGCATTGGATGTCGATATAAATGGATCTTTGACTGATTCTGAAGGTTGTACTGTGAAGATATAAGCCATTTATCTGAAGTGAAACAAATGAAAAGACATAAGGAAATCGAATCCCTGCACACATCAAAGCACATATATGTCAGGGTACAGAATAGAAGTCAGTTCAGAATAAAATTGTTTGCTATATTGATTACTTCGGAATTAACCATTAAATACCAAAAAGCGAATACTTATATTACACAGATTTCTATTTGTTTATTGTAACTACACAAATAGCGATTTATAAAATGGCGACAGGGCATAAGAAGAAAATATCCATAATCTATTAAATGGAAAATACCTAATGAGCGCGAGAGAGAGAGAGGTAATACAAAGAAAAGATGGCTGACGAAGAATATGACAGAAAAGAAAAACACATAAGAAGGAAGAAGATAAAGGAGAATACACATGTCGTATGATAACAGCTGACCTAGATTTATACACCTTAACATGTTTTCGAGAACCAACATATAGAAAAAATTGAATCAATCACGAATTCTATTTTTTGTTTACAACTATATAACGGTCTTATTTTAACACGTTTCATGTTGTCCTAGTTCGAATCAAAATTTTAATCTAAACTAAGACAATTTTAAACTGAACTGAATTCCATTCTGTACTCCGACATATATATATATATATATCAAACGAAAATACTACTTGATCATATCATAATGAATCAGGAATCCTGATTATATGTAAATGACTCACGCATTCCGATCATATGTATATGACTCAAGAATGTATGTATGACTTAAGAGAATAGATGAAAGAGAATGATGTATCACGGCTGGAGGCCACGATATGTACTGTTGAAGCAATTTGAACATGTGGAAGAGACATCTCTGACTTATCATCTTTCATTTTTTTTCTCGGAAATGAACGTTACACAAAGATTTATAGCGAGATTAGCTTTGTTTATTATGAAAGGACATACATGACGTTTATTGTTTTTAATTATACTGATATATTGACCAATCAATAAGAAATAAATCGATTAGACTACATATTGATCATGTTTTTCCTCCATTAGAAAATTTATGAAGTAATCCATGATTTACGTAACATTGATCGTTTCGTATCTTACCATTATTTCTTTCATTTACAAAGAAACAAAATCAGTTACTTTTCGTCTTTACTACGTATTCGTTTTTGACATTTTATCTCCTTTGTTTTATCTGTCTACTACACCTCTAGTAAAAATTTGAGAATGCATCAATACTATTCAAGGTAGCATGACATGTAAGTTCTCCTTGTTTATTGGATAAATGAAAAATTCTCAATCACATTATTTTATGATTACAAAGTTCATATTTTGTTATGAGTATAAAGTAAAACGTAGATGGTGAAATACATCAGCAATTTTTATTTTTTCACATGAATAAAAATGAAGAAGAAACCGAATAGATGATTCAATACATGATTGATTCATTAATAATCGAACAACTTAGTTTTTTTCTAATTTTGATTATCATTTGACGAATCATGTTGTGTAAAGGCATCTTATGAATATGAATCTTCAGCATGTGGTTTATTATCGGAGAAGTTATCAAAACCAACAAAAGTGGAGCTAACTTGACATTTACCAAAACTATTTCGACTTGGATTATCAAAAAATTTGCCACTTTCTACAAATTATTATCACAACGAAATAATTTTTCACTATCAATAAATCTCATACACACCAACAATATTTAAAAAAAGCTACAATAATAAAACACAACGATAAAAAATGAAGTGATTGATTGAATCTGCATTACTATTCTAATACATGAAGAAAAGTAGTGTAATATTCAGAATTTTTCCAAATACATTTACCTCATCGAATGCTTAGCGATATATGTATGTAAATGATAACAAATATATTCGAGAAAAATGTTATTAAAGTTATATTATATCTGGTTCAAATTGATGCCATTTCATTTGTAGAAGTAAAATATAATCGAACATGTTTTTTTAACAGACAAAAATCGTCAGGTTTAACTTTATACTTTTAATTCTACTATTTATATATCTTGATGTAACTATATTCGCCAATAATGAATTTTAGTTAGCTGGATAAATAATCGATTTATTTGAGAATATCAAATATCTTCGATTTAAATAAATACGTTTTTTTTAATCAAATCAAGTAAAAAATATGGTCAAATGGTTATTAAAACTTGCAAATAATGTGTGTCAAATAGAAATAACAATGAAATAAAAGATGTATTGCACACACAGATCTACAATGAATAATTTACAATGGATCGTGTGAGCCATGATTGAATGATTGAGTTCGAGTGTGACCTCGATTAGCTAAAACTAAACGAGTTGATTTTGATTGTTGTTGGTGTTGTTGTTGTTGTTGTTGTTGAGATTTATTAAAACTTAATGTTGGATGTGGTGCAGATTTCTATATTAAAAAATAACGAATTAAAATTCATATATTTAAGAAATAAAAAATTATTCTTACAGGAACATTATGATGATCATCAAATGTTTGTAAAGAAGCTTCAGACGGATTTGTCAATTGACGTAATGTTACAAATTTTGCTGATTGAGATAATAATGATCGCCGAAGTCGTTTATTTTCTTCAACTTGTCGTGCTAATTCAATAGCTAATTCTTGACGTTCACGTTCAGCACTGATCTAAAGAAAAAATAAATAGATCAAATGAAATAAATAAAATCTTTTGTTTTACAAACCCGTTCATTGCCTAAATTTGGTTCATTTCCTGCTGGTGATCTCATTGATCGAAGTAATAAAATACTTTCAGTTCGTAATCGATTGAGTTCCGATCGGAGACGATCATTTTCTAATAATAATTGCTAAATAATTTATAGATATATAATAAGTCAAAAAAATATAGAAATTAAATAAATACTTCATTTGATTTTAAGACATCTTCTATAGATATATAATTTGGTATTCTAACATCAGAAAATGGTGGTGCATCTTTACGAAGTACTTGTTCAAGATGCGCTTTATGCGATCGAAGAAGATTAGTTTCATCAAAAGTATTATTTGTTAATGGAGATGATGGTGGATGTAATGTATTATCATTAAAACTTCGACTACGATTAACAGGTGCTAAAGGTAATGGACGTGAAAAAGGTCCATCATTGGTAGAAACTATTGGTGGTGATGGTTGTTCATCATTCGATACTTTCCGACCACTCATTGTTGATGGAATACGAGGAGCACTCATACTTCGATTTGATATAGGATGTAATGTTGATGATTTCTTAGTTGTTCCTGCTCGATTTACTTCATGTTCATTTGATGGTGGTACAAAAGCTTGTTTGACTGAACCTTTAAGTGAAGCAATTTCACGTTCAAGAGATTCAAGTCGATCATTTTCTAAATATTTTACAAATAATAAATTATTAAAAAAAAATAGAACAAAATTTTATTATAAAAATATATATACGATTTTTTTGTGAACTAGTATAGTCGTTTAATAATGTTGATAGATCAGTACGAACAGCAATGAGTGGTCCTGCTCCACGATTAGTTGATTCATGTGATGAATCTCGATTTGAACGCACTTGCTGCATGTTTAAAATTCCTATGATGTCAATCTATTCATTTCTCTTTTTATCTTTTTTCATTCTTATTTACTCTTACCATGGCAACACCTCTATACAAAATGTAAATTCATGCTATTCAACAACCATAGCAAAGAAAAAGAATTGAATTTGATGTGGTTTCTTTCATTTGTTTTAAAGACAATCCAAGTAGAAGATTATTATTTCAATTTTAAATTATTTATTTTCCTTAGAAAATTTTATCATTACAAAGGAGAAATAAAAGATAAGAAAAAATGTTTAGAATTCACCATGATATTGAACATGGGATCGACCACTAGCAAAACCAATTATACCCATTGAAAATATCGTAAGTAAATGTCCAGTTTGAACAAGATTAGCACTGTAACTATTGTAAGTTGTTACACGTGAACCTTCAGCAAATGCTGCAACTATAAAAAGTGCAGCAAGAAAAAGAAGTATTGATGGTATAAAAGATAAACTACCACTTAAATGAACACAATTCATAGTTATTGTAATTAATGTTCCAATACCAAGTAGACAAATACCAGTAACTAAAAGTGCGGCTGCATGTTGAGTACCAAGACCCAATTGTGTATTACGTTGCATATCAATACAATTCGATGTTCCATTTAATAAATTACCAGTACATTGAGTAAAAAAATTATACGAAAGTGTTATACCAGTAGAATCTTGATCATAAAACCATGAATGTGTAGCTGTACCTATGATTACTAAAGTTAAAGCAATTATTGTAAAAAAACTAGCCACAAGAATTAATATACGACTTAAAGGATCAATTATTATAGATGATGTTTGTGTAGTTGTAACTGCCATTTACTAAATTATATGAAAAGATTTATTATGATGAAATGAGATCTTTTTGTGAACAAAGAAAATATATTCTTTAAAGTTAAAGTAGATTGGTAGAAAGAAAAAAAAATGTATGTTGATATTTACATAAGCAGAATGAATAAAAAAAAATGAAGAAATAGAAAGAGATTCAGTAATCAAGGTGAACGAATATTTTATTCTTTTTTTTCTGTTGCCGTTGGTCACTTTTTCTTTTCTTTTCATGATTCTAGTAAAAAACGATTGAATATCTTTAAAGGATAAACAGATCGTTTTATATTTTATTACTCGTAGCTGATCTACTGGTCATGATTATTGCTTTTACATTGATGACATTCTTATTTTTAGAAAGTTCTGAACAATCATAATTAGCAGTATGATCAAAATTTATCATCTTGAAAGCATTTAGAATGTACACCAGAATGTTACTATAGTCAAATATTTCTATAGGTAATATAAACGATGTTTAGCACCTTAGAAGTGAATGATATATTATTTGTTAAATGTCATCATATCGAGTATACCATTATTTGTAAACTAGTTAGACAGGTCTGCATATTTTAGTATCTGAACATATTGACATACGTGGTGACAAAATACTTTTGATATTCCACAAAAATCACTTTATCAAATGAGCACTTAGAGTTCCGTACATTTATTCTCTCACTTCTATGCTACTTAGAGAATTTCAAAATCACTATTTTTTGGTCCCGGTCCTGATTCTGGTCTTGATAAAAGCTTAAGAATAATTCTGTAACGATTCGCGTACTCGATTCTGTGTTTAAAAGGAAGTAATTCTAGATCTGCTGTTTCAGAAATAATGTGAAAATATATTTATTTCTGATTAAAGTTAAACTATAAAATAACACATTTGTCAATTCTCAATTAAGGAAAAAAACAAGTAAGACAACGTCTAGCTTCACACTTGATAAAAACATGGTGGAATTAGCTGACAATTTTAGCCTTGATCCCGGTAACTAAGAGAAAAGTAATAACATAATGTGTTTAATTAAATTTTCATTTATGATTAAAAATAAATCAATTAATTACAATTTCTTGAATAAAATATATTTTTGTTATTTAAACGAAATAGATCTTACAAAATAAGACAAAAAAGCAGTAATACAAAATACAATATTAAACGGACGGCAAAACTAAAAAAAATATTTTCCGAATATTTATTTATTTGAAATATTCATCATATAATTCAATTTCTTTTATGAAAAAATGATCCGCATTAATACGAAGAATAAGAATAAAATTGGACTGTATCGAATTTGATCAACACCTAGAAGAAATCAATTTTTTTTGTTGTTGTTAAAACATCTAAAAACTTATATTACCATTGATACAACGTGTAATTGGTCGTCCAAGATAATCATGAACTTGTTCTTCTTTTCGATCTGGTCTACATTTGCATTGTCTACCCAAACATTCACCAAATTCACCACAATCATAATCATTATTGCAAGGACCATTTACTGCTCTGGCTATAGAAACAAAAAGAATCTTTCATTTTTATTTCTTTTTTCAAATATCATACCACAAATAATTTCGCCGTCAGACTGATAAAAACCAGCGTTACAAGTACATTTATTCTCATCTTTGTAACAGAAAGCATTCGAACTGAATTGACTACAGAAAGCTGAATTATGTGCACAACGATCATCAAATTTATTTTTAACTAAAAATAAGAAATATGAATTTTGTATTCACTAGAATAATAAATCATACCACATTGTGAACCATCATCACGATAACCCGAAGTACATTGAGCACGTTGGCAATATGGAGAACAGATCAGTTCTTCAGTGGTTGGTTTTGTAACATTCCAAATTGTTGTATTACATTTTTTATGAAGTTGTAGTGTTTCACCAGGTTCCACTTAAATGAATAAACGAAAGAAAAATAATTCTTTAGATACAATAAATATATATAATCTTTTTTTATTATATCTCTAATATTATACTTTGATGTATAACTAACAAAGAAAAATTTTATCTATTATACTTACCACATTGTCCTGATGGAAGAGTATAAAATCCAGGTTTACAAATGCATTGATATCCGTGACATTCTGCATTCGCTTGGCATTGTGGTTGACATCGTTGATTAACTAAATATATAAAAGAATAAATAAAATAACGAAATTTTTTCAAAAATCGTTTTTCTTATACCACAGGTTCCATCAGTTGGATTTAAGAGATAACCAGATTTACATTTGCATACTTTATAATCAGTTTCATAACCAGCTATAAAATTACATTCAATTCCTTTGCTATCTGAGTCAGCACCACAATCTTCTTGTGAATTACATGTCATTGAAGAACGTTCATGTGCACCAGGAAATACATATTTTGCAAAAAGTTCTAAAATAAATCAGAATTCTTTCGTCTAAACAAAAACTATACTTTCTAAAAACAAATTTACCACATTGATTATTACGAACATAACTTAGACGTCGATCGCAGTAACATCTATTATTACGACAAACAGCACCCGTGCCATGTAATCCTACGCAATCCGCATCAGCATCTTGTGATCCATTACAAACTGTTGCACCAGCATTTGTGTCAATCGATTCAAGATTCTGAGAATACACTGCTTTTGTTACTAAATTAAATGAAAGAATATAATAGTAATGTTTATGTAATTATATTAAATACAAACCACACGTTTGTTTTTGTGCATCTGGTTGATATCCAGCAGGACAATTGCAACTGTGACCAGTTTTAGGGTCTGGCTATATGAATAAAAACAAAATGAAATACATCTGTAATTGTATAAATACATACTATGGAATTAGGTGGACAGGTATCGTTATTGGTAGTAGCGGCTTGAGCTGTTTCAACGAGAAAATCTAGAAAATAAAATGTTGTTATTTGCACATATAAAACTCATTGACATCAAAAACATACAGCATTGTTTATTATTCCAGAACGCTAAATGTGAAGGTAGGCATTCACAATTGGTTTTACTCGGTGCTATGTCTGCAGCAAATCCAAACAACGTTCGACAGCCTCTGTCTGTAAGTCCTGTTATTGATTCAGTTGCCGATGCGTTATATGCAAAAACTGTGTCTGTCATTCGAACTACAAAGATATAAACAAATCATAGTTTAGTTTAAGAATAATAAGGAAAAAAATTATTTAAAATAATCACTTATTGTTTTATAAAAAATAATTTTTGAATGAACTAGCAACACTGTAGTTACTATAATATCAGAAACTCCATTAATAGTTCTTTATGTTTAGATCCATCAAATTCTCAACTAAACTATTGACTTATAATCAACATTTTAAATAAGTAATAACAATGAAAGAATTTACCCAAATAAGACTATAAAGATATTATTATTAAAAAAATTGAAAAATAAACAGATTTAATCAGTAATTAATTCATTTCGTTAATAGATCTATTGAAAATATATTTAAACTCTTTCTTATGTTATAATCAATTATTTCCGTTGATTAAACTGTACCTATCCAAACAATTATTGGATTATATTTTTAAAATTCAGTAAAAAAAACATAAGATTTTACGCTATCCGATAAAATCTCTATAGAATATAAAATGCTAATTTTATCTATTTATAAAAATCTACATAACTTTTGAGTTTATCGATCAAGCTAAAGAAGATAAAGATGAGTGAGAAAAATATCAATTAACAATAATTATAAGTCTTATATCAATTAAATAATTTGTTTTAATATTTTTACTCACTACATGTACGATTAGATCCATCATTTTTATAACCATTTGTGCATGCACATCCTCTAATTCCTGTGTCCGGAAACGCATAATTGGGACAGATAGCACTTATACCAGCAATTTCTGGTATTTGATATCCAAGATAAAAAACTATGAAAAACAAATAATATGATATATAAAAGTGTGAGTAGCGGAATATTTCTAATGACATACCACATGTAGAATTATACAAAAATGTGTTATCAACACAAACGCAATCACCGTTATGAGCTCGAGCATTTGCATTAGGAAATAGTGCACTGCAATCCTTGTCTTCTACGTCTGTTGGAGGAATTTGTGCTAGACTATTGGTTGGACCGAGCAACTGATTAACTTTTGGTTCTATGAATTAGAATTATTTTCACATATTTTATCAAAAGATAATCTTATATTATCTCACCACAAGTGCGATTACCAGCCGCAGCTCGATATCCATCGTTGCATCTACATTGGCCATTATTCAATCCAGCATTGTTTGGACAAAAACGTGCACTACCAATATTTACATGAAGTAGTGTCACTAAAATCGTTCATTAAATAACTTATTTTTTTTTAGATTATTAACATACCACATGTGCCATTGTTATAGTATGAGTTACCAGGTGTACATCGACATTCTCCTCGCTTACAAAACTTGGCATTTTCACCATAGGCGTTTACACAGGTTGTATCGTGTGGTGAATTAGCTACACATGAATTATCTGGTTCACTACTAACCAAGTTAAGTTCTAAATAATATTTAAAACAGTTGAGAAATTAAACCGAATATCAATTCTATACCACATCGTCTATTGTCACTGGATGGTTGATAAAGATCATTTGGTGAGCATTGACATTGTGTGTTATTCAAGATCGACGATGATGGACAACGACTACCATCGGGATTTGTTAACGTTTTTTCGACGAAATGATCTTGATAAAAAAAAATTGTCTCTGCTAATTTATCTCTACTACTATCATTGTTAAACACTTACAACAGGTATTGTTACTTTCATCTAAATATTGAGAACGTCCACTGCATGCACATACAAATTTATCTTGTCGTGCTTGACAAGTTAATGGAGGAGGACATAAGCTATCAACTTTTAGAGGTTCACCTTTTGAATTTATACGCGTACATACACCATATTCAAAAGCATCATTTTGCCATTTAGGTGTAATAGGTCCTAGAATTAATTGTTTTACAAAATAATTTCTAATAATAAGTTAATCTTACGACAAGATGATGTTTTATCAACGAATTCGTAATAAGGTTTACAGGTACATAATGAATTACTCTGTATAATTGTATCGTTATATGCATTAATTGAGCAAGCAGATGATCCAAAATGAGAACTTATATCCGCGCTATTAGGAAAGATAAAACCGGGACGGCGTTTCTCTTCAAAACAATAAATATACAATTTAAACAATACTTTTTTTTCACAATTATAATTTTAGTACATACCACATTTGTTTTCGTTGTTTTTCTCAAAACCAGCTTGACACCAACATGTTGTTTGATTACTAACAGAAACACATAATGCATTTTCATCACTACAGGTACCACATTGATTATTTGGTAATGGTTCTGTTGAAGGTGATAATTCTCCACTGTATACGTTTAATCCTTTAAAACAAAAATAATTATGATTCATATGCGATTCTTTACTTACGACATTCTTGTTTTTCATAATCAGCAATATATTCTGGTGGACATTGACAAAAATTTCCTGCATTTACTGAGTCGTTTTTACAAATTGCAACTGGATCACGACAGCCAGGCGTACCTGAACCAGGATAACAAAAATCACTTTTATTATTTGCAGCAGCAGCAGCATGATTTGGATAAAGTTCAGCTAGGGTTTTTTCTATCGAAAGATATCTTTTATTTATTATTGTTTTAATAAAAAAATAAATTAACTTACGGCAACGAGTATTATCTTCTTTTGGTGCAAAACCAAGCGGACATCTACAAACAGTATCACGACATTCACCAGACCAACATTCAGATGATAAGGAACATGCTGCATTTAAATTTTTATCTATATAAAAAATAAATTTTATTCAAACATGTTTTCTTTTGATGATCTTTTTTTCTCTATATACAGTTGAAATAAGACTATGATCATTATAGAGAATCGAAAATATTTCATAATTCTTTCATCATATGTTTATACAAATAAAATATCCTTAAAAATTCCATCTGAATCATCTTAAAATTCTTTATTCATACTACTACTTACAGCATAATCCATTAGTAGATGTAAAACCTGCCATACATCTGCATCGTTGTTCAGTACATACAGTATTATTTAAGCAATTAGCAGTATCTCGACATTCTTCTCCTTCATAGACAAATTGATGACGAAGTGCTTAAATATTTCATAAACAAGAAATTCTTATTATTGTTTTCTTCAAAACAATTAAATACATACAACATTCTGTGCCACAAGGAGTGTACCATGGGGTATCACATTGACATTTTTCTCCTCGACATGCTGTGCCGATTCCATTACATTGTCCAACTTCCGTACAGCTGATATCCAAATTAGCTATATATTATTATTCATAAACAATAGAAAATAAATTAAATTCTAATCTAATTAAACTTACCGGCCTTTGTCAATGAGATTAAAATAAGTAAAAAAGTTCCAAGGAATAGTATAGAGCGAAAATATAACATTGCGTTAAGTCGGCAAAGAATAAAAATGAATTCAATCTAAAGAACAATGAAATAATATATATGTATATTCAAATCGAGTTTATCTGCTTGAATATAAATGAATGAAAGAAATTCGTTTGCTTTTGATTTTTATATGCGATATTCAATTTTTTCTCTCTCTCTGTCTCTCCATAGAATTAGTCAAGTAAAGAGGCGGATAAAATCTTTTTTTTTCTATCCTAGAATATCATATAACTTCTTTTGGGATCGGATTTTGTTGTCAGTTACCATACAAAATCGGAAAGAGAAGAGAGAAAATGGTCACTAACAACATGAGTATAATATCAATATACGCAAATGCCATTTCATTATTCTTCGTACATAGAAACGTATCAAATGTTAAGTGTGTAGGCAAAATATTACTCATCATCTCGAAACAAGAGGATCTGCATACAATACTAAAATGAAGTAAATAAAGTTATTTCATAATTTTATTTTTATGCGTAGGTTATGTAGCTAATCGAATTCAAACTTCTTACTCATTTTGTTTTAAACACATCTTTATCCATTTGACAAAGATAGAAACGTATTGAAATATGATCCTTTTGTTGTTGTTTTTATTTTTATACAAAAAAAGTTAATTTCTTTAGTTACAAAAGAAAAATTTACCGATCGCTGCTGTCTAAATATTAGTTAAGTATAATATTTTTCAATTCTAGTCAAAAGAAACTTGAGGAGTTAGACTAGTATGCATAACATCCACACGAAGGACAACGAATTTTGATATGATCAAATAGAAAAGTTAGTAATGCGTCTCATGGGAAGAAAATAATGATTTATTTTATTTTATTAGAATTTGCTCCACATAAATATACTCATCTGTTCGTTTATTTTGTATTTTATTATGCACATAAATTTTAGACGAATTTTTTAATGAGATTTATTTAGTAAATATAACTTCACATAATCGTATCTTGTTCATATAAAAAATGATTTATGAATTAGATAAAAAGAAAGGATATACAAGTCATAAAGAAGTTTTTTTTTCAAATGGAAAATATTAATAATTGAAACAATAATACAAAAATATTTTAATGTCACTATAAATATTGATATTGATCTGAATATGTAATCCAGATATTGAATATTCTTTTTCATAATATTTTACTAGTGGATTATGTCGATAATCAATCTGGATATAACAAATATAATGTGGCAATAAAGAAACGACTTTTGTCGGTGTTAGGGAAAGATTGAGGGCTACTTTTCGATTCTTAGTAATTCCATTGTGAAAGGAAATAAAAATAAGTATGATAAAATTCTGATTGATCAGATCAACTAGATAAATTTATTTGTAAAGATTTTTCAATTGAATATTGTTTTCAGAAAGAGTTTTCATTAAACAACTGTCAATATTTGCATTTATCGGATTAATATAGAAGTCCTATGTCAATTGTTTATTATTTAGATCGTCTTGAATTGCAAGAAACAGAAAAACATTTTTTTTTATTACTATTGTAGTATAACATAATTCAATAATGATCTAATGATATGGAAATAAGTTCATCACTATTTACTTGATTGTAATAACCTTCATAAGTGACATAATATCAATAGAATTGTACTTGAACACTTTCTTTGTCTTTATTAATTAGAATAATTTAGAAAGAAAAATCCTTATTAATATCAATTCCCATGATGATTGTGACACATACAGGAAATATATAAATTAAATTGATCATGAGAAATTATACTCAATCAATAATGCATCGTTACATTCCAACGCAATTGAAAGGAAATAAATACTATTTGAATAGAAAAATATAAGATGCACAATTTCTCTTGTTTTTTTTTCATTACGTCATGACAATTTATGATAAAAAAGATGAACTAGAAAATTTGTTTGAATTCAAAATAATTACATCAAAGATATTGAACTCTCTTATCACTTATTTTTTGTTCTTTCGATCAAATAAAAAATAGATCTAATGTATTGTCTTCTTATCTTTATGTACATAAATTATTCATTGTGAATGATCCTGTCGATTAGGTGAAGTTGAAAAAAAAATTTATTATTGACAAATCTGATTGTTAATGTTTCATATTTTTTTAAGTGGTACTTAAAGTTAGTGTGAAGTAAAAAAGAAAAGGTCAAGGTAAAATAAATATCGATGCATATATTTCAAACGAGTTATTTAAATATGTTCACATTATGTGATAGTTAATAATCAAAATAATATTATTCATGTAATCTAGTGAATATAAATTTATTTCTAATAAATTAAATAAGATACTATGAAAATTGTTTTTTGTTGTTTGTAAATTTATTATAATTGCACAAGTGCGCTCTCTTTTAAGCGCATTTTCTATTGGTTGTTACTTATTTACCAATTGAGTCCTATTAACTTCAACAAGAAGACATGTCAATGACAATGAAAATTCAGCATATACCTTCTACTTCGTAAGATGTCTTACAAGGTCTCTTTCTTTCCGGTGATTAAATGTGTTGTGAATAAACATTTATTTTAACACAACCATTATTGAAATACAAACAAACACATGAGTGTTCCAGTAAGATAAATTTTTTTCTTTTGTATTGCTCAATCTATCTATTTGATTGATAACTAACATCCGTGCATATATAATATACAAAAGGCATCTTCAGATGAATGATTAGTAACAATGAACATATTGGAGAAAAGAAAAAAAAAGCAGTAGATGTTATATATATATATGTGTATATGTGTACATTAAAGTTACAGTAGGTAATGTTCTTTCTTTCTGTTCATGCTCATGCCAACGGGGAATAAAACAGTATATATAAATATCGATCGTTAACCACCTTTCCTTTTCGCTAAAGAATAGATTAATGCGTCTGGTAGTGAGCAGAGAAGTGTCTTTTTTTTGTGTGTATGTAATCGATCTATTCGTTTGTTAGGTTGCAAGTGAACGTAAATCATTTTTACCTTTACGATTACGACCAACAACCGATATAGTTGGTCCTCGTCCAACAGTACCGATGCCAATTGTTACTGAAACTAATAAGTGAGTTAATGCATTATTAATCGACATATATTATTTATTCATCCTTTTAGTAAACCATCATTAACAGTTGGCAGTCGTGTTTTAGTAAATGGACTTAAAGGTGGCACTCTACGCTATATAGGTATAGTAAAATTTGCACAAGGTATATTTTGTGGTGTTGAACTCGATGAACCAGATGGTAAACATGATGGTGAAGTAAAAGATGTTCGGTATAAATAATATTATTCATAAATATATTTATCTACATTTTTTTTCGCTTATGAAGTTATTTTCAATGCCCATCAAATCATGGAGTATTTGTACCTCACGATAAAGTTATTTGCGCACCTCGAGCACGAGCATCAGTAAGAAAATTTTTTCGTTCAAATTAAATTTTAATATAATATTTTAGTCACAACAAAGAGCAGTAAGTCGTTTAAAACGTCCAACATTGACACGTTCAATAACGCTTACATCATCAATTAATAAAATTGATCAATCAAAGTCTGTTCAATTACCAGATATTGTACCAACTCCAACAAGTACGCAACCGGTGACATTCGATGAACCAATAGTGAATGATAATCATGTTTGTAGTATTGAAAAAGACTTTTTTTCTAATAAAATTAATACATACTCTAGGAAATTATTTTATTAACTGCTGAACAACCAAAGGAAGAGACAACTATTAAGGTTGAACAACAATCCATCGCAATTGATGAACGTATGTTTTAACAATATTTTCTTCTTTTTTTTATTCATCTTATATTAATTTTCAATAAATAGCACCAGAAACAATTGAAGTGGATTTTACTGATAGTGTTTCATTAATTTTACATCAATTACAACAAGAACAACAACAAATCGATCGACAATCATCGTCAATAACAATTAGTGAAGAAGAAACTGATGAAGAAACAGATGAATTAGATAACGAAAGTGTAGTTGAATCTACAACGAATGAACAATTAAATCGAACTCGTCAATCATCTGTATCGTCAGTTTTAATTCCAATCGAATTAACAAAATTTGTTCAAACAGATTTAACATTTGATTCAAATGATAATATTTCATTTACTAAAATTGATAAAGCGAAAATAAATAAAAAAGATGAACGAATAAATATCACTAAGAAACCTTCAGCAATTCAACCTATCAAAAAAAGTAAAGAGAGATTCTTTAATTAATAAAAATAATAAAAAAATCCAAATTTATTTATTATTAGCGGTAGAACGACGGCCAATACCACCACCACCACCAACAACAAAACGACCAGTTACTAACATAGTTCCTCGAAAACCATCAATTATTCCAGCAAGAAAAGGATCAATACCGAAACTTAAACTTAATTCAGCACAATCCGTAACTTCACTTACATCACAATCGAGTATGTTAATTTTGATTATATTTATGAAAAATTTTATTTTATTATATTTAGAACAAAGTTTATCGTTTTCGTCATCGAACTCATTGAACAGTAGTCAATCAGATTTAGCATCAGTTACTAAAAGTTCGAATACACAAAATACTTTAATAAAACTTGAGGAATCTCAAAATAATCTCCATAAGCTTGAACAGCAATTAATAATGTAAATTTCATATTCGTCTAAAAAAACAGAAGTATATTTCGCTTTATTTTAATTTAGTGAAAAAAATCTTAATCAATCTCTTCAAACAAATAATCAACATTTAAAAAATTCTTACCAATATTTACTTAAGAAATTTGATCTTATGCATATTTTCAGTCAATATTATATTGATGAAGTAAAGACAAAATTATTTTTTTAATTAATTTTTTTCTCTATAATTATTATTAGAATGAACATATTCGACAACAACATGAATCTCAGTTATCAAAAGGTTTGTTATTAATTTTATTTTCTAATAAATTATTTTCTTCTTATTTAGTTCAAAGAAAAAATGATCAATTAAAAGTAAACAAAACTTTTTTTGTTTTTATAAATAAAAATTTTCTTAATTAGACTTCAATTCAACATTTACAACTATCACATAAGAATGAATTAACTGCATTGGATAAACAATATCAAAATCGAATTGAAATACTTAATAAAACTCATGAACAACAATTAAATGAATCTCAACAAAAATTAAATAATTTATTAGTAAATATTTTAATGGATTAGTTTTTCTAAAAAATTTTTTATATATTTAGAATGAAAAAACTCAAGTTGATTCGCATTGTTTATTATTACAAGAAAAAGTGAATGGTTTTGTAACTGCAATGGAAAATAGTGAACATGCAGATGTTTTATTATGTCATGTTGATACATTAGAAAAAGATCGAACTAGTTTACAAACAGTACTTGAACTTAAAAATAAAGAAATTGCACAATTAAGAACAAAACTTCATGAACAAGAAAATCAAGTATGAGAATCAAAAGATGTTTTTTTTGTTCAATTCTAAAATTTTTTTTGTTTAAGTTAATTGATATTAAAGCATTACGAAAACGTGTTGATATGGCTGAAAATCGAAATCAAGATCTTGAATATCTTCTACGACAAAAACAATTAAGTGAAAAGTAAGTTAAAAAAATTTTCTTTAATTTTCTCAACCATTAGGAAACACATCTAAACTATTTTTTCTTTAAAGTTGGTCTTCAATCTATTTATTTTATATTTGCTAAGTACATATTGCTTCTATATAATTAAGCGAAATAAATTTCATCATCTAAAAGACAATACTATTTGATTTAAAAGCTGATATTGAATCACTGCTTTTTCTTCTTTAAATTCTTATATGGATTAAATAATGTGTTTGTTTTGAATATTTTTAGAGCTGCTGTTGTTGAACGTGATGTATTAAAAGAACAAGTAACACAACTTGAACGAGATAATTGTCAATTAAAATTTGAGAATGAAACATTACGATATCGTCTTCGTGAACGATCATTTTCCGTTTCTATGATATCAGATAAACCTGCAAGACTTCCACATACATTAATTTCAATTCCTTCACAAGAAGAACGAATTCGTGATCGTGCTTATAGTATATCAACAACAATGCTTACTTCACATGAGAATGAACATATAACTCGTTCATTATCATCTTTAAATTGTATTCTTAATCGGTGATATTTTGCTTTTTGTATGTTTTGAGAATGTTTGCATGTTTTTGTGTAGTTTGTTTGCTTGTTTTTATTTACATGAATTTGACAATATTAGAAATATATATATATATATGTTTGCGTGATATCATTTATATATAAACACAAATTATTCAATGCTTTTGTATTTTAAACATATTTATTTGTTGTAGTATGTGTTTATAGCGAAGGAATAATATTCAATTATTTTAATAAAAATATTATTAAATAGAAATAAAATATTCATGCATCTTGAGGGTGGGTGTGGGAGTATTTGCAGTAGAATATACTCACACTCTCAAGCTAGCTAAAAAACATAGATCTGTGATTTAACAATTTGTATATGTCAATGCATCGCCATCATCAACTGAAGATTCGATGCAGGCAAAAATAACTGTATAAAACAAAGGATATTTTACATTTTATATAGAACTTCATGAGATTTTCTCTTTGTAAATAAAAGTATTTTAATATCAAAACAGTCAATCATTGAGTAATATTTTTCATCATTTATTTCAAATATAACAAGGACAATGTTCAAACAGACAGACAAATGAAAATATTTTCATGAATGAAGTAGAAACAAAATAAATCAGCAGTTTATCAAACTTCATTCGAACTTGGATTGAACCATAACAATTCACAGCCATCAGATGTACTTGCTAATAATTCACTACTAATGTTGGGCGTTTCTAAAAAAGTGCTTTTTGATAATACACATCTAATCTCATTAATTAAATTATCATTCAAATTCCATTCCGTTTTATTTATGCGGAATAACCACAAATTGCCCCATATGAATTCTTGACTGTTTACTAAATCATCAATAATTTCTTCGGGTACGTTTTCCATTAACGTTATATAATAGTCGATATTATCAAATTTTAACGATGTGATTGATAAATCATTACTGTATTTAATAGAGTCACGAAAACTTGACACCTGATCACTTAATATGTCTGTAAGACCACTCTTCGAAACCACAACAATCACCTTTGCTTGATCTTGATAGAAAATCTTGCGAGCTAGTAATTTCTTACTTTCCACCCATTTTGAACCATCGGAATCAGAATCACTTTGAGTCAATGAGATTATATTTTTACTAATTTTTTTCATTGTATAATCCATTGTTTCTTTAGAGTTTACTTGTTAAACACAAATCTAACATCAACCAAATTAGAAGAATACCACAATCAAAAGAAATAATAATAGAAAAAATGTTTACTTTTTGAAAATATTCAGAAATCTTTCATATGAAGTAAAATAGTTCTATAAAACTATACGAAGGAGAAAGAGAAAAGTACGATCTTCGTGAGACTCTAATCCAGGCATATGTCGTAAACCAATTAGACCAACTTAATCTCAAGTTTAGCATTGAGTGATTCATTACCAACGCTAACACTGTTGAAGTTGCTTGTGGATTATTTTTATGATAAAGGCGAAATAAAAACCAACGCCCTCTTCTCATGCGAGAGACAGAGAAAAAAGAGCAGTAGGCAATAGTGAGTGTACAAAATATATATTATGGTCGAAGGACATGATACTATTCTAGCAGATAAGAAATGAAAAATAACACGTCAAAGCGCGGCCTATTACTAAAAAAAAGTATTCTATGCAAAGTCAAATATTTTACAATCAACGTTACCTATCGAAAATTGTCACGTTTTAACGAATGATCAAGAAGTAGTGCCGGGTGGAATAATACTGCATTTCAAATAGGATAAAGGAATCTACTAATGAAATAAGAGATGTGAAGATATATTTTTTTTTGTTTATGCAAGCAAACTGTATTGCTCGGAAACGCTTATAGGAGAAAAAAGTCTGTAGCATGTGGTAACCACTTATGCATACAAACGATTTACAAGATGTTATAGTTGCTGATGTTTTAAAGCAAAATAAGAGATATGAAGGTATATACACACGTAAGCAATGTGGTGAAATATTCTACAGAAAGAAAGAGAAAAAAGAAATAGATGTAAAGGGAAAAAATGTGACGCTGTTGGAAGATTTCGACAATAATGTCACGACATTACAAAAATAGTATTTTTGTTTTATAATTCATTTGATAGCCGTTTACTGCTTGAAACTTTGCTTTTGGTTTACGTACTTATCACGTCGTATATCATTTACATATTGTTCATTGCTTGAATAGTGAGTATAGTATTTAAATTCAATCTTTGATGAATCATTAAGAGCAATGCAGGTGGTCGTTTCACTGAAATCATAATGAAAAAAATGGATTTTGTATTGCATCTTTTTTACTTTACTCTGCAACATCAGTATTTTAAATTAATCTTTTGTTTTTAGCCAAACTTCAAAACAAAAATGTCCGCAAATAATAAAAATAAAAAATCCAACGAAGGTCTAAAGAAAATGGGAAGGATCATGGAGATATTGCAAACGAGTAAAACAATGCAAACGCGCTATAAGTTGATATCGTCAAGTCATTTAAACGGAGCAACTCAAGCTGGTATAAGAGATATGCATTTAGGTCGAATCAAAGATGGAAAACCTACCGGTAAATTAAAATGCAAACAGCTAATCAAATTTTTATCATTATGATAATAATAATCACGATGTATCATCAATTATTACTGAAAACTACAGTAAAACCCTTTCATAGTAAACATTATCCGGCCAGAAAATATGCAGAGAGATGCTCATTAATAGAGGTTTCAATACAGATCTCTCCACAAAAATAGCTATTTAAGAACGATATAATGAAATTTTTGATGACTCGAATCATATAAAAAAATTTGCCTCATATTGTTTATTTTAATTGACTGTTTGTTTTCATCTATTAGGACTTTCAATCATTCGCTTCGACAACCCACATAGAGGAGCTGATTTTCATCATATTAATATCGATCCACACGGATATCCAAATAGAGCCAATCCACATATTGAAGTGTCCAAAAAGGTTATACAAGGTGCGAAAGTAGCACATACAACACTGGAATACGTTGGGCGAGGCCTTCTTGTAGTGTCTTTAATAACTGATGGAGTACGGCTTGTAAAAGCAATACATGACGATATTAATGTGGACGAAGAAATTCGTTTTTATCAAGAGTCAATAAAAGAATTAAGACAATATCTGGAAAAAGAAAAATATCAAGAAAAGCGGGAAGATACTCAAGAAATCATTAAATATTTAGAAGCGTGTTTGAAAGAAGCACAACGAAGCAAAACAGTACCTTATCATACAATAAATGTAGGTGCTTCTATAGCCGGTGGATGGATAGGTGGAGCAGGGGGCGCAGTTGGTGGATCTTGGATGGGAGCAGAAGTTGGTGCAAGTGTTGGTGCAGCAGCTGGTCCAGTAGGCGCAGTAATTGGAGCTCCGATAGGTGCTGTTGTTGGAAGCATAATCGGTGGTGTTATAGGAGGAATTACAGGAAGCATTGCAATCGAATATATCGCTCAAGAACTTTTGCAGCATATGGATTAAATGGTAATTTGTTATTGTCGTGTAATGAGAACTATTCTAGCTTAAACTGAAACTTAACGAAAAATTTTATTTTTCAGCCGTTCTTTATTGGTCTGTCTTGTTTTTTGTTCTTTTTTAACGATTTTTCTCTTTTCGATTCTTAATCTAGATCGTCTTTGAAGGTTCAGGTGAAAAGATATCGGCTTCTTTCCTCTATTCTTTACCACACTCTCACCCATGCCCACACTCACACCCGCACCCACGCCCACACCCGCATCCGCATCCATACCCACATCCTCACCGGCCCACACTCACATCCCCAAGATTTTCTTTAACTACCCTCCAAATGTGCAAGCATCTAGAATATGTTATGTTTGATTTTAATCTGATCTCACTCGACTTCCATTCAAAAATCGATTTTAATCTGGATCATCAGTAGTTTTGCATGAATGAGTGGGTATAATCGAACTATATCATCTCTGATGACATGATAAGGATATTATAGGTTGTTCTACTGTTGTACCTACTATTTATCGATGCGAGGATTCTAAAGAATGGAAGAAAACACAATTCTCCTTCATTGTGATTTTAATTGATTAGCATTTTTTATATTTATAATTATTTTTCAAAATCTCAATTGATATAAAAGGTTTTTATTGATTTCAGAGTTTAATTGATGAACATTCGTGTTTTAAATTTGAAAAATTAATCAAAAAATTTTCATAATTTAATCTGATAAAATCGATTCGTCTGGGAAATGCTTATTGAAATCTGTTATCCCTTGATTAAAATTAATTTTTTGGCCATATTTAATTAGATTTTTGATAGTTTTTTTAAATGTAATTATACCAGCTGCTTGCATATGCTTCTTAATTCATTCATTTCATTCAGCTCTTCTTTCATCTGTTTGATCATTTCGGAAATAGCATCTGCAGTTGGATGATTATTTTTAATGCTGTTTATTAACGAGTAAACATCATAGATTGCAAAAGCTCCACTAAGTATTGCTGTACCTGATCGAACAACGGCCATAGCTCCTGTTTTGCCCACATTAAAACCAAAATAACCAAGTACTTTCATTAATGTTTCAGATTGCAATCTCATACCCTTCCAAAAATTACCACCACCACGCAAAAGCATGCTAGAAGTTCCATTTGCCAGTTGTGCACATTTGCTCAGCTGTACTATACTACTAGACGATGTTCTGATGCTATTACCTTTTGAAGCCAAGTTTTTTAATGATAAAGCGTAGGCTTCTGTTTCTCCAACATTTAATCGTCTTAGTTCCGTAGCCACACGTTCAAGCTCATCAAAATGTACCTTCAAACGATCAGCTACATAATTTCTTCGGCCACAAATATCTTTGACTTGACTGTTTTCAATTCTCGTCGTTACCAGATCAGCTATATCAGTTGTGATATTTACGGCGGCTCCTGCTGCACCTGCTATAACGCCGTAACCAGTTGCGGCTACAATTGAAGCACCACCTATAAATCCAATAAATTGAAAAATTTAGTCATTGGATGCTTCTTTTATAAATTTTATTACCTGTAAATGGAGCTAAAAGAAGTGAACCTACTACAACAGCTGCGCCGCCTACTGTTGCAGTAGTACCCACTGTCTTAGCAACATTGCATCTTGTACGATGATCATTAATCCACTCTAATTCTGTTTTTAATTTTTCAATAATTTGATTGCTTGTTTTTATAAATTCGTCTAACGTAGCTAAAAAACTATCGTTATTCATTTGGATCGTATAAAATTTTAATGAAAATTGATGTTTATATCTAGAAATAGTGAAAATATATTAAATCGCTCATTTTAAATATAGATTTTATTATGTGATTTCTTAGCTGCCATTTTAAACAAATTATTAAAATTTCTCATTGTTTCGTTTCTACGAGTTATATCAAAACGTAGAATCGAGCAGTCAATTTAGAGGAGTTGATATGTGTTTCGCTTACAAGAATATGTTGTCATATGAAGTAATCTATCTAATGGAAGTTTTAAAAAAGTTTTCAGTGCCTCTTACCGTGACCCTGAATATAACGTATAAATCAATAAAACACTAAAAATGCAGCATTTATAAGCATTATCTCTTGTTTCCCTTATCAAATACAACAGGTTTTTTTCCTACTTTGTTTCAAATTATATACTTTTGAGATAAGATAAGAAGTAAAGAATTATTCAATATCAGGGTGTCTAACATAAATAGAGAAGTTTCCAACATTGAGAGTGGATGAGTGTGGGTGTGGGTATTCTTCTCATCCATTACTCACGCCCTCTCCCAAACTCTTAAGATAGCTGGAAAAAAGATGTTAGTCGTATCTTTAGTGGAAGTCTTCAGCATCTTGAGACTTTGAGAGAGAGTGTGAGTAATATATGAGAAGAATACCCACACTCATCCACTCTCAATATTGGAAACTTCTCTATTTACGTTAGATACCCTGATGTTAAATAACTCTTTGCTTCTTATCTTATCTCAAAAGTATTTTTCAAATTAAGCTTGTCAACATAAATTTACGAAGTTTTATCAAAGAAAAGAATAAATAATGAAAGCAAAGAAAAAATAATAAATAAATTAATAATAATTTCAATTTTCTAATAATTATATTGTATTTATGAAAAAAACACGGATAGAAAAGAAATAAAAAAAAATACTAAATAATAAATAGTTTTTGACGAGAACAGGAAATTAACACGCTAGGCCTTTCGAATTGAGTTTATCTTTTTCAAGCGATTAATATGTAATGCGTGTAGTTGGATATGCTGCACAAAAGATTGAACAAAAAATTGAAATAAGATAAGATAGATATTTTGCATAAAAATATTCTTTGTCGTATTATAAAGGACAGATTTTACAATATAACAAGACAGTTTTTTTTTACAATACAACAGATTTCTCAATACAACAAGAAATGTGAATATATTTTTGTTTAAGAGTATTAAACAACTTTTCGAAAAATTCGAAAAATTATTCTTAAGATTCAACTATCAGGCTTTTCTTTACCTTGTAAGTCGATTAAAATTCCTTTTTGAATACGTTAAAAATTCTTAGCATTCGTCATTTTATAGAGCAGACATTTTTTTTTACAAAATTTGATATTAAAATAAGCCGTAGTTTTTAACCAAGGGGAGGTACAAACTTTTTCTATGAAACTTTTCAGTGAAAATTTTAGCGAGTAAAATTTCAACATCCTGTAATCATAATCGAAATTATAGAACCAATTATTATGAAACAAAATTAAGATTATAGTCGATCATAATCACAAATTTTTAATTATTTATAATGAACTCTAATCGATTATCGTTAATCTTAATCTAGTTTGACGACAGTTTCACTTGCATAATTACGTGTCAATTAAAATCATATATCTCACTGTGTAACATATCGGTGAACCTTTGGTCCACTATCGTATTCACTATTTGTTGAGCTGAGTGCTGGTGTTTACTAAAAGAAGAGATACTCACACACACACCCCCCCCCCACACCCTCAATTTGCTTTAAACATCAGATTATTACCGACTGACTCGTTGATCTTCGATTTCACATTAGAATATATTAAAACATTAATCTTCTGCATAGAAGTGAGTTTATATTTATTTAAAACGCAGATATTATAGTTCATAAATATGAATATGAGAGAGGAATTAATAGGACATTGCCTACCCCTTTGTGCATCCGTGTGCTTTTTGCGCGCTATTATACGCGATACTTCCCACGGCTGTGACAACTTCATAGAGAACTTTACCATCTAGGTTGCATGCTGCTACACGGAAGTCACCCCACCACTCGAACCAACCTTTCAGCTTTCCACACGTGTTGTTGAGACATGAACGAAAGTCACTGTCGCATGAAGTTTGTGTCTTGTCACACGTGTCATAACAGACATCATGCGCATTACAGCATGATCTGAGTGAACCTTCACCGACACCCCACAAGCTTGCATCAATATTGAAATAGCCGGGTCCACATCCATTCGCCTGACGACGTTGTACATGCTGACGAGCGCTGCTAACGGTGCACAGCAACGCGAATGCCAAAAGATAAAAACAGCCAATTCGATGCATATTTTCGAATAGAGTGAATGAAGGTAGAGTTTCATGGGTTTATATGCATTTCTGTGAAGTACTGTTGACTCAAATAGTTAATAATACAAGTGTAACATTAACATATTTTATGTATGCGCAAGTAAGAGTAGAAGTAAATATGCAAATTGATCGATATTTTCACTTCCACATTTTCTTTTCGCGTGACTTAGCAGAGTATATGCAAATATAAAAACAAATAATCGTTATTCATCACTTTTATAGCTCATACAATCAAGTACACGATACTTTCTTCTTATTCAGCTCGAAGACTACGAACTCTGTAAACGATGGAGTTTTAATCAAATACAGCAAAAACTAGAGTGTGGGTGTGAGTGTTGATGTTTCTTTATTCTCTTACATCCACACCCACCCTCAGGATGATTTAGATATACGAAAATTTTAAACATTAGAATGAATTAAACTCGCTTTTATTTCTTTTATTGAAAAACAAATTCATTATCGTTTCATTCGATGAGTCATCATTTAATAAGTACTGGCAATCACATATGACGTTTATTCTTATATTGACATTGTTGAAACTTCTTTTTCTTCAGTATACGATCAATAGTACTATTTGTCGATGGTGAGGTATATATATTTCATAATATAATCAAAAGTTATATTCATATAACAATAGGTCACCAATTCAATGTGGTTGTGCATTCTATCAACCAGTAATACGTGCTCGTATTGTTGGCGGTATCGAAAGTATACCACATTCATGGTAAATAATCACAGTACTAGCGCAGATAAATAATACTATTATTTCAGGCCATGGATTGTTAGTATTCGTTTAGCGTCAACGAATTCACCTTTTTGCGGTACAAAATTCGTATTTTCTTTATATATGCATGTCTTTTAATTTTAGGTGGTTCACTTATTACTGATCGATATGTTCTTACTGCAGCTCATGTAGTTACAAAGATTTCTTGAACAAAATTCTAAATTTAACTTTATCTATCTAGTGTTTCTATGATGATCTGAAAAAGCTTGGTGGTAAGATGACTACAACAATAAGATCGAAATATCTTTTTGTAATTGGTGCTCATTATTCAACAGAAAAAAATACATATTTAAATAGTCATTTACGTTTAACAGCAAATACAATTATAATGCATCCACAATATAATACAAATACAAAAATAAATGATATTGCTCTTGTTGAGCTAAGTCAATCGATTGATTTAATGGATAAATCAGTTGGTTTTATATGTTTACCAATGGCAACATTACGTTATCCAAAAGCATTTCCTCCTGATCGAACAGATGCTGTAATATTTCGACTGATTTTTCTTTTTCTTCTTAACGTATGTTCAGGTTGCAATTGGATGGGGACGTGTACGTGAAGATTCATTCGGTCGTGCTAGTAATGTACTTTTACAAGTAGAATTACCTGTTCAATCACCTTATATTCGACCGTCAGATTGTGCTGATCAAATCTATGATCCAGAAAAACAATTTTGTGCTGGTTTCACACAAGGTGGAAGAGATACTTGTCAAGGCGATAGGTTTTCTATTTATTGTCTTTGTTTATTTTATATAAAATATTCTTGTCTTTTTTTTTGTTAAGTGGTGGACCATTGATGTTAACTTATAATCAAACATGGCAAATCATTGGAATAACAAGCTATGGTGAAGGATGTGCAAGAGCTCATAAACCAGGTAAATTAAGTTGATTAGATAATATAAAATTTAATAATAATTAGGTGTATATACTCGTGTTAGTGTCTATCGTGATTGGATTAATTATACAATTAGTAAAAATACATTAGATTATGATATAGAACTATTGAATATGCCAAATAATCTTGACATGAATAATGATTTAGAAATATGGTGGGATACAGATGTTGATAATCATGCTAAATATTATTTCGCACCAATGACTAACCTAATATCTTTCTGTTTATTTCTTTTATTTTTCACGAAATATAAATAAACTCCAGTTTTATTTCAATTTAAGATAAGAAGGTAAAACAAATTTAACTTTTCCACTCGGTAAATTTCGTGTTACTTCTTGATCTTTCACTGTTTTAAGAAGATCTTTTTCTAATTGACTTGCTGTTCGATCCATTGCAAATAATTTTAAAGCAGCTTGAACATCTAAATAAATAGAATTCTATATATAAATAATAAACTAATTATTTCTATTTCATACTTTTGCCTTTTTTACCAAGACCACCTGGTAAAATTTTAACTTTGTATTTATAATTATTTAATGTAACCCAAGGTGCACAAACACCGATCACATTTGTTAACGGATCATCAGGTACTGGTTGACCAGTTAGAGTAGAAAGTAAACGAGCATCTTCTGATAACCGTTTAGCTTTTTCGTCTTCATCTTCTTGTTGTTCAACTTCATCTTCATCGATAGCTGTTGCACCTGTAGCTGCTGATTGTGGTCGAGATTGATTTGATTCATTCTTCTTTCTATTGTCTTTACTTTGCATTTTTTGTTTCTCTTTTTGTTTCTCTTTTTGTAGTTGTTGTTCTAGCAATAGTTTCTTTTTTGATTCATTACCAGCTGAACCTAACAATTGCATTCGAACTTGTCGATCTTCTTCATCTTGATCTTTATATTTTTCTTTGATTTTTTTCAAGCGTGCTTTTTGACCACGTTTTATTGGTTGATTTTCATTATTTGATTTAGCCGCTGGTTTTTGTGGTTGTTGTTGATGAGCTTTAGTTTGTTTCTTTTCATTTGTATTAGTTTGAATTGGTTTTTCTTCGGAATATGTTACTTGAGTATCAGGATAAGCAGATGTTTCTTCTTCTTCGTCTTCATCTTCTCCTTCTGATGAAGATGATGGTGGTGGAGGCTGAGCTTTTGGCTCTTGTGTTTCTTCAACAGGTGTTTCTTGTTGTTCATCAGGTTTATTTTCCTCCTCTTCATCATCATCATCATTATCAGATACTTCTAATAGAGTTTCTTCAACGGATTCTTGAGTTTCAATAGTTGATGTTTGTCTTGAATGCTAAACAAATTTAAGAATGTATATCTCAACGTTATGAAATTTTCTTACTTGTTCATCTAAAGCTGTTTTTGGTTTTCGTTCGTCACTATGTCGATCGATAGCTGGTTGATCACTTTCATCAAACTAATATTCAAAAAAAAAAGAAAAGATCAAATTTATTTTATCCAAAATATTTACTTTAAAAAGTAGAGCAAAACCAAAATTTAAAGGTGTACTTGGTAAATAATTTCTTTTGCCTAATAAAATCAAAAATATGATAATTAAACAAATACTATTATTTTATCAAACCTCGAATCATGAAAGCACCAGTTGTAATATATTCTCCTGTTGGGGCACTTTTTGATACTTGATCATGTTTAACCCAATAAGCAGGTGCTGGTACTTTTGCTTCCCATGCTGCACTATGACAACAAGCTAATATTCCTGCTTCTTGTAAAGTTCGTGGTGGTACTTCATTTCCAGTTGGATTTTTAATGATGACACTTGTTGCACCATGTAAATCAGCATGAACATATAAATCACCAGCACGTAAATGACGTTTAACTAATAATTCATTTTGTTGTTGATCACGACCACCTAATACAATATAATTATCTGAACTAATAAACCAATAGAATTTTTCAAACCTAAATAAATTTAATATTGATTTTCAAAAATAAAGACAAAATTAATATTACCAAAAAACTTTTCGAGCTTTTGTTACAGTTGCTACACGTTCAACTTCTTTAAGTAATTGATTTGTTCGTTTAGATGCAGATTTAATAGCCTAATGGAGGAGAAAAACTGATATATAGAAGATAAAAAATTATATTGATAATAAACGAACTTTTTCACCAGCTTCTAATGTACGTATATGTTTTTGTGAAGATTGCTTTCTATGTTCAAAATATCTTTTTGCATTTGCAAATGCAGTTAATGATAGATCAACATCAATTTTAACAGGTCCACTAAATTTTTTTTCCGTATCATTATCATCTCCAAACGGATCTCTATAATAAAATGATAATAGAAAATTTATTTTGTTGTAAATATGTCATACATACTTAAGAAGTAATGTTAAATGATTAATATCGAATTTAATAGCTTGTATAGCTTTTGCAGTTAGATCACCTGATTGTTTAGCTTCATCAACAAGTTCTTCAATTTCTGGCCAACTCATTTGGTTAGCTACGGCTGTATTAATTGCTGCCATCGCTCGAGTTACCTAATGAGAATTTTATAGAGCATATAAGGCAAAAGGAAATGACTTACAAGATCAGCATTTATTTCTATTAAATATGCTTTACGTTCATCTTCACTCTAGAAATAAAACTTATTTTTTTGGAACTAAATGTCTTATCGACGAACCTGATTTGCTTGTAATTCATCTAGACGTTTTTGATGATCTTTTTTAACATTTTCAAGTTTTTTCAAAGCTTCTTTTTCTTTTTGTACAATTTGTCCATCTACTCGTTGTGCTTCAAGTTTAGAGAAAAATTCATCAACAGCCTATTTAAAAACAATTATTTATATAAAATAAATAAATTAAATCATACGCGATCAAATGTTGGTAATTCAAGATATAATTTCGATTGAAATTGTTGAAATAAAAATGGATGAAATTCTTCATAACTAAGAAGACCTGCTGAACCTTCTTGTCGATAAGTTATATATCCCTAAAATGTTAGATATAGAACTCAAAAATGAACTTTTGAAGAAATTCACTTACTTTACATTCACCAGTATCTGCTTCTTTTAAATAATTCATTGCTTGTGTTAATTGTTCATGTAATTTAGGAGCATCTATAATGAAATATTATAGAAAACTTATTGACGAGATCATAATAAACTAACTTTGCTCAATATTAAATGTTTTACCAATAATAGAATTTTCAGTATTTAATCCAGCTTTCAATAAGCATTCATCCAATACGGCTGATCCAAAAGCTAAAAACAAGACAAATTCTTTAAAAATTGAAATATTCGAAACACAATTAATCATACGTAAAATTGGATTAAGTATTTTTTTAATAGATTCATTTTCTTTCGATGTACTCAATACTTCAATTAATCTATAGATTGAATTATAGAATCAAAAAAAGAACTATTTAATTTTTATAGTAACAAACTTTTCTAATGAAATAAGGTCTTCTGGTTGTTTTACACTTTCAATAGGATATTTTTCATTAACAGCAAATCTTTCATCAGTTGTTGCATCTGTTCGTTTTCGAATTAATGTTAAAATCATATAATTAAAATCAGTTAGAATAATATTTCCCTAAGAAGACGAAAAAAACAACATTCTTATTATTAAAAAAAAAATACTAAATACTTTATCATAAAGCTCAACAATAAGATGATAAGCAGCTTCACCACTACCAAATTGTAAATCAACAATACGATCAATACCTAATTGTTCAATTGATTCTAATCGACGAGATTTCAAGTGTTTTCGAAGCTAAATTATTTATTGAAAATAAAAGATAAGAAAAAATGAAATCGTTTTCTTTTACTTTCATAGCAAAACCAGATGGAATTAAACCTTTAGGCCAATCGAATTCCGTTGTATGTATACGAAGAGCTGATTCAATAAGTAATACTCCTTTATCATCCGGTCTATTTAATTGAAAATAAGTTTCGAAAACAAAAATTATTTCGAATATTTACTTTGAAAATTTTATTAAATAAGTTTTATTATCAACATCATAAATATTAACAACCCGAATACCAAGAAAACTAAATAAAAATTATTGAATGATATTGTATAGTTAAAACTGTTAAATACCGTTTTCGAACTGCAGCAATAGATGCTTTCAAATCAAGAGTCGTAAAACGAGTCTTCTTAGGCGGCATGTTTCGTATGACTATAGTAATTTTGTAATTGAAAACGATTTCAACATCATCATATTATAACAGTCAGAAAGAATCATATTCGTTTGCTATAGAAATCAACCAATAGCATTATTATCACCTAGCGCCATCAAATACTACATATAATTATAATAAAGAGAGTATTTCTGGTTGCATGTCTATGATCAAGTTATTATTTAGAGATAAAACTTTTTCACATCTGCATATCTGGTCTTTTGTATCTAGATAAAACGGAACTATATAAGCATGAAAAGAATATTCTGAATAAATCATTTGTGTATTGTGAATAGAATACGAAAGTAAGTTATTAGAAAGAAAATATCTGACAGTATGGTATGACTTGTACTGAGAAAATTTTGTATGATAAAGATAAATGTGTTTTATCTAATCTATTTTGCACACAATAATATTTAACTTGTTATTAGTTGATCATAAACGAGTGACTCTATAATAAAAATATTATTTAGAGGGAGTTAAAACAGATAAATAGCCTGCACCGAAGAGTATTTATTCAAAACACGATTCTATATATCTGGTATCAAGGTCGGGGTATTAGCACATTGTACTTTTATCAGTAGTGATTCTCATTTCGTTTTTCTTGTTTTAAAGAGGCTCCATCGTACTTTGTCCTTACATTATTTTTCTAGATTATTATTTCGACCAACGTTTTTCAACAAAATAAGAAATGTCCAGTACTCAAACAAAAAAACAAGCATTCAAAGTAGCTGATTTAAGTTTAGCTGAATGGGGTCGTAGAGAAATAATCTTAGCTGAATATGAAATGCCCGGTTTAATGCAATTACGTCGTAATTATGGTCCATCACAACCATTAAAAGGTGCACGTATTGCTGGTTGTCTTCATATGACTGTTCAAACAGCTGTACTTATCGAAACCTTAACTGCCTTAGGAGCTGAAGTACAATGGAGTAGTTGTAATATTTTTTCGACACAAGATCATGCAGCAGCCGCTATTGCTAAAGCTGGTATACCTGTTTACGCATGGAAAGGTGAAACTGATGAAGAATATATCTGGTGTATTGAACAAACAATACTTTTTGGTGATGATAATAAACCATTAAATATGATATTAGATGATGGAGGTGATTTAACTGGTATTGTTCATGATAAATATCCTGAATTTACATCAAATATTTTGGGTGTTAGTGAAGAAACAACAACAGGTGTACATGCACTTTATAAAATGCTTAAACAAGGTAAACTTAAAGTTCCAGCTATTAATGTTAATGATTCAGTTACAAAATCGAAATTCGATAATTTATATGGTTGTCGTGAATCACTTATTGATGGTATTAAACGTGCAACTGATATTATGATTGCTGGAAAAGTTGCTGTTGTTGCTGGTTATGGTGATGTTGGTAAAGGTAGTGCTCGAGCTTTACGAAATTTTGGTGCTCGTGTTATTGTTACAGAAATCGATCCAATTAATGCTTTACAAGCAGCCATGGAAGGTTATGAAGTAACTACAATGGAAGAAGCATGTAAAGTTGGTCGTATATTTGTAACAACTACCGGTTGTCGAGATATCATTTTACCACAACATATGCTTGAAATGCCAGATAATGCTATTGTTTGCAATATTGGTCATTTTGATATTGAAATTGATGTTGCATGGCTTACAAAGAACGCAGTTTCAAAAGAAGTCATTAAACCGCAAGTTGATCGTTATATGTTACCAAGTGGACGTTCTATTATTTTACTTGCTGAAGGTCGACTTGTCAACCTTGGTAAATTAAGAAAAAGAATATAAGAATTTATTGATTTATTTTTTGCTATTATAGGTTGTGCTCATGGTCATCCAAGTTTTGTTATGAGTAATTCATTTACAAATCAAGTATTAGCACAAATTGAATTATATACAAAACATGATCAATATCCAGTTGGTGTTTATATCTTACCTAAGAAGGTAAAATAATAAGTTTTGCTTTTTTTTTTGTTTTGTTAAAAATTATTTTATTTTTTAGCTTGATGAAGAAGTTGCTGCTGCTCATCTTGATCATTTAGGTGTTCGATTAAGTAAAATGTCTGCTGAACAAGCAAAATATTTAGATTTAAATGAAGCTGGTCCATTTAAACCCGATCACTATCGCTATTAGAGTTTTTCGCTTTTTAAGTTTAATAACGTTTTATGATAATGTTTGTGTCGAAATTATCAAAATATAAAAGAATATATTTAGGGCAAACTAATCTTAGTGATTCAGATTCTATATTATTTTAAAAAATGTGAACTTGACAATTATGTACTTAGTTACTCTTTCGAAAAAAAAACATTTAATCACTAAATGTTTAAAAAAAAAGATCAACACTTATTAAGAAAAAAAAATGGACGTGTATATTTTTTTAACCTCGAATACAAGACATAACTCACTTTTTTTCTGTTTATTTAAAAAGAACAAAATTTAATACAAAATCACATCATTATATCTTTCATTAGTAATTCAATTTGTAATTATTTCAAAATATGTTCATGTTAAGTACTTTAAAATGATGAACTATTTATCAATATTTTGTATTATTATTATATTTATTGATAATATGACAAAATCGATTCGTTTAATTAAGAGATAAGAGAGATAATTATTTAATTCATTCTTTTCATCTTACAACTTGTGTGTGTGTGAGATCACTAATAGATTTAGATTTTGATTGCCATATATGTATAGTACCTTGACAAAACAATTAAAGACTGAATTTATTGATTGTTTATACATAAAAAAAATTTTAATGATAAGTTATGCTTTATTTCTGTTTTGTCTATTTGAATTAGAGGGTTTCGGTGATTTATATTACAATCAAATGTCGATCATATTGTTCTCTTTTATATGTTTAATTCGTTTCGGTAAATGACAAATCTATATCATATATAGAAGAAAATCGAAGAGTAAAAGAATGTGAATGATAGACAAGTGTTCAAGTGAGCGTAATCGAGCGGCAGATTCGTTTGTTGATCTTGAGGGGTGTATGTGTGTCGGTTAGCCAGAGGGTTCACTGACAAGATGGCCAAGTGTGTCATACTACTCTCTAATTGAATTCGATTTGTCTTTTTTTCTATCAAACTTATGTACAACTATTTCTTTTTCTTTTTTTTTTATAGCTTTTTTTTTGTCACTCATTTACATACATACATATACTTTTGCTTTTATTCGTAAATGAGGCCAATTAAAGAAAAAGAAAAGATTCATTGTATTTATATGTTAAGAGACACGCTCGGTGAGCACAATCGCTATTATTTGTCAATCTATATATATATGTTGTATGATGATGAGAGCTAGACATAGTAGAAAAATTTTCTTTTAATGCATGTGAGTGTGTTTGTCTTCTATATAAGAAATAAGTAGAAGATGTATCTAATCACATGCTGTCACATCATTCCGGATTCCGCCTGTTTGATTATAATAGGTGTTCAAATGAATAAATGATGACTCTGTTCGTCTCTTCTCGTTCCATTAAAAGCCAACGTAATATTGTCATTGCTCACGAGCATAGAAGAAGAAGAAGAAGAAAAAAAAGAAAATTTTTCACCTACATCATCTTCGATTAATATCTTGCCGATAGGGTACAACATGTCGGCATGTACATTAAACGTTCTATATCTCAATTTGTTTTTTTTTAATCTCTAACTAGACAATCATTTATGACTACAATCTGTTTTGATTCCGATCGGAAATGATATAGATATCGAGTTTATTCTTCTCTTTTCTCTTACTACTTGACAAAAGCAAGAGTCTAGTGTGTAAAAATCATCGTTTCTAATCTATCACAATCGTCAAACTATTGACACACATCATGTGTTTAAATTGCTGAGAAACGGGTCATCTGGAGTAAAGAAAAAAAAAAGACGCAGTAGAAGAAGAAGAAGAAGAAGAAGACGAAGGGAAATGAACTTCATGTCTCCAATTAAATATAGACGAAATGAAGAGTATGTTAAAATTACCAGCATCTCACTCTCCTGCTGTGTCGGAAAATGATCAACCGTTATTATACTGATGTAATAACTAATACAGCTGCTCAAAAGTTTATTTTATTTTTTAAGACGATAGACGGCAAAAGATAAAAGTATCTCACTTGAAAAAACCACAGGACTACTAGTTTCTTTGTCTTCTTCTTTTTTTTCCATCTTTCTCTCTCTCTCTCATTTTGCCTAGCAGCCAAATGCTGATTGATGTTGCGCCCTGTTGAACGCGAAATGAAGCGAAACAGTTAGAGTTTGTTTCTTTTCTTTGTCGCAATGACAAAACATAAACGAAGAAAGAGAGAGAGAAAAAAAAAGTGATCGATTTGTCTGCATCGATAACGCTTCAATGTGCATACAATCTTCTGATCAGGTTTCTTCTTTCGAAATTCGAGTAGTTAAGTTGTTCTTAGATTTGTATAAACAAATGAGAGAATAAAATATTCACCAATCCCGACAATTTTCTTTATATTTGTTTTAGAAAAAAAAGAAGACAAAGTAGAAGATACATTATTGTTTAAAGTTCAAAAATTATTGTATTTTACCATGCAAAAGTGCTTGTGGTCGATGAATTTTTTCTGTTTGCATACCAAAATGATAATGATTTGCAGAATTATTGGATGAAGCTGATGAAGACGAAGGAGATGAAACACTCGGTGGTGATGAAGATGATGTTGCAACAGCAGCTGCAGCTAAACTAGCTGATAACATACTACTATATGGGTAATGTTGTGAAAAAGCTGCTGCATATGCAAGTGGATTATAAGCAAGTGCGGCTGTTGAGAAATCACCTAATTTTCCTGTTGAATATGGATAGAGAGATGTTGGAGGTGGTGGTGGTGGTAATAATGAACGACATTTTTCAAGATTCATTGCCAATGAATCATTAAATTGTTGTTGTTGTACGGACATTGTATCAGTTGCTGAATGTGTTGATAAATCGATTGAATCTTTATGTGACATATTATGATGATGTTGAAAGTGATGTTGATGATGAGGAGGAGGAAATGTCGGAAATGGAAATGGAAAACGATCTTTTTTTATTAAAGATTTCGGTTTACGACGAGGACGATATTTATAATCTGGATGTTCTTTCATATGTAGAGCGCGTAAACGTTTAGCTTCATCAATAAATGGTCGTTTTTGTTCATCATTTAATAATTTCCAGTCAATACCTAAACGACGACTTATTTCACTATTATGCATTTTAGGATTTTCTTGAGCCATTTTTCGACGTTGTCCACGAGACCATACCATAAATGCATTCATTGGTCGTTTTACATGTTCCGACATCGGAGTATTAGAATTCGAAGATGAAGATGAAGAAGATTTGTTTATTATATGTGGATGTTGAACATTGAATAGATGAGCTTTAAAAATAATTTAAATAAATATCTTATTCTTATTATCTTTCGTTTTTCTTCTTCTTCTTTGGAAAACGTTTCTTTAAAAGAATACTTACACATCATGGTTGGATAATGATGATAATAAATGAGTCAATCGAAGTTTTTCTTTTAAGAAATAAAAATAAAAGCACAGTAAAAGAAACACACAAGATTCTTTTTTCTTGTCATATATAATAAAAGAAACAGGTTCTCTTTCTCTATTCGATGAAAGCCTATTATATTATTCGACGAGCGAGAAAAAAAGAGCAATGAAAATAGTTTTTTCTTTCTCTCTGTCTCTCTCTCTCTATGTCTCTCTTTCCCTCTTATTCTCTCTATCCATATACAAAGCGAAACATAATGACTTGAACTATGTGCACAGCACACTAATAAAAGAAGGAAAAGAAGAAGAAGAAAAGAAGGGGGCTTTTATTTGTCGTTCTCGTCGCCGCTCAAAAAGTGTTATTCAAATAGAGACAGCCAAGTGGAAGAGCGAACGAACGAGCAATAATAATAATAGTAATAATAATAATAATAACAACAACAACAGCAGCTACCATCTACTTCTTCCCTCCAATAGAAATTAAAGAATAGAAACGAACAAGAGAGAAAGCGCAAGAAAATTAAAAATCGTCATTGGCCATTCATTGCGCTTCTTTGCGCTTTTTTCTTTTCTTTTCTTTTCTTTTATTCTATTCTATTCTGTTGCCTGCTCGGAAGCGAAAAAGAGTGGCAGCGCCCAACAACAAAACGATTACAATATGTGTCTATTGGTCTTTGAATAAGAAAAAAAAGAAAAGAAAAGAAAAGAGAGAAGAGAGCAAGAACAATTCAAGCTGTATGTAATAATGAAGGTTTGCATCAATCGTACTCACAAATGGTATATATAAGAAAAAGAAAAATAAAGACGAAAGTAAAGAGAAATATTATTAATCGAATGCATACATGCATATACATATACATATACATACATTGATCGTTGGCTTGTTTCGATTACCTGAATAAAATGTGTAAAATAGGACAATGAAAAGAGAAAAAAAAGAAAAGAAAAGACGACGAAGAACAAGAAGAATCCAAATGAATTAAATTCTCAATTTATACATCTCATCATCGTCGGCTTCTTTCCAATCAGTTTCTTTTTCCTATATATGTAAGAATTTAAAATATAGCCTATGAATAGTTCTCATCCTATTAATCCTCTCTCATCCATCAATTACATTTGCGGTTTTCTCTGTTTGATGAATATTTTACAAGTTGTTGTTATTGTTTTTATTCTGATTACTTTTCTTTAACGTTTTTGAAAATTTTGCCTTTATTTTCTTTTCTTTATTGAAACGTTTACTTTTGCTTGCGCAATGATATATATATATATTGATTTCAATTGAAGTGATGATTGAACTTGCACACATATATACACTTTTCATCTAACCAAAACTATCGGCTGCAAAGTACAATTCGTTGTCGAGTGGGAAAAAAAGAGATGAAGACGACGAGTTGAACGGAAGTAAGCATCGAAAGACGGTTAGCAGCGGAAGCGACTTATTTAGCGTCGACAAAGAAATTACAGTTCTCTCTTTTTTGCTTCTTCTTATTCAGTGGCGAGCAAGAATAATAGAATAATCATAAAGCCCGAACGCACACACGCGTATAGTTGTTGTTTGCCTGGCCACACTAGTGAGCCAACGTCTCACCAATTACGGGTCTATTCAACGGTCGATGATCTTGCAAAAAAAAAAGAGAAGAGAAATAGATGAGGAAGATGATGATGCGAGACAGAGAACGTGACGATATGTATGTATTTATGTGTGTATGGCTGTAATCAAATTGCGTTTGGACACACAGCTCCAGGCTGTTGTAATTGGTTTGAAGAGTGCGGATAGAGAATGATGACTGCTAGTAATCATGAATGAAGATGATTGATTATTATTATTTCTTATTCAAGCCTCTAGGGGTACCACATTGATACTTCTCGTTTTATTCTATTTTATATACATTGGTCTCTCGTGTCAACATGAACCATGCGGCAAAATATAAACAATTTGTATATACATGCCCAAGCAAGTATCAATGACAACATCCAATGAGCAGCCAAGTGGGCGAATAATTATTAAATTAAAAAAAAAAAGAAATGAAAATTTTTTATTCGTTTTTTTTTTGTTATACTAATATTGATAAGAATGATGTTTACCGTCTTATTCCTTAATCTGTGATATGTATACATATATATAGAGTGACTTAATCATATTGAAAAATATGTTGAGAAAGTTCGACTCCTCCTTTCACTCGTCTAATCCATATATATATGATTGTCACACACCATCTCGTTTTCGATCATTAGCTAGGCTTCTATTTGTTTGTTAGTTGTACTATGTTTGCATGTGAACGACACTCTATGTATATGTATCGAATGGGAAAGAAAGATTAGACGAGAGAAAATTTGACACCTGCAACGATTGATGATCATTTTCTTCGTTTTTTCAATACACTACTCTCGATAAGAAATCATATTCATTGATGAAAATGTTTAAATAAGACGACATGAATATTTTTGCTTATTCACAAAATGTTTTTATTGGTACTGATGTGATTAGATATGCATGAATGAACATTCGATGCCACAAATAATACTATACAACTCATTCACTTGATTATAATGACAAAGTTAATTGATCGAAGAATACGCCTACCATCATATAATAATGACAGGTGTTCGGTATGATCTTAAAAAAGAAAAAGAAGTAGACATACTAAACAATGAATTTAATAGATAGAATATAAGTCTCAATAAACGACTAGTAATCAAATTTAAATATTCATAAAGTTATTTTTCTATTTTCGAATCATGTAGATTATATCTGTTAAAGTAACAGCTTGTTGTTCATTGAATCTAATATCTATTTTGATTATTTAATTAAAATTATTTCTAAGATTTTACATTATCGATATAGAATATAACATTTGTATGACCTTGAAAAGATTCTATAGAAGATTTGTAATTTAAATTTTATTATATGAGAACAAGTGAATGAATAACTGGTGATTGTTCTCACTCTTATTAGGTTTCTAAGATATATATATTTTATTGCTATTGATCAAAAAATATAAACGTTGATTGGTGATTTTTCGATAATATATTGAAACAGATGTCTTTCCGCTTGTTGAGACAAGTATGTATATACTAATCATTAAGATTTCGTAATAGCAGTTAATCTATAGACACATATATATCAAAGGATGGAATTTCTATTTAAGTAAATCAAGCATAACATTGGTATGCAATCTATTTCTCATAAAGTTCTAAAATAAATTTTGTTCATTTTTCGATTAAAATATAATCTGTTTAAAAAAGAACGGAATCAATGAAGAAATTGTTTATTTTGTAAATGATTGCTATCGTATGTATATATAATGAACATTTTTTCTTCTGTTTATTTGAAAGATATGATTGTAATATACGGACAAAAAGAAGAAGGTGTCATTCTTCGATTAATCAAGAATAGGAAAACAATAATGAATTTTTTATGTACTCTTATCTTTAACTATTTTCGTATTATAACACTTTCATATATCAATAAGATAATCATTTCTTTCTAAAGTTCATAAAATTAATTATGATATTTATAAACTCTGTTAGATTTAGAAAAATGAAAGCAAAGTGTCCTTTTTTTATCAAAAAAAATACAATATCGTGTATTACTACAACACAACATTAATTTTATTTGATTATGTATTTGCATAATAAAGGTCAAGTATTGCATACATACATTTGTTTAATCTGTAAAACTATTGAATTTATAATAGCAATTAAAATAAAAATTCAAGTAGTAAGGAAAAACCGATGCACATATGTCATTTACTTGTCGTCCCACATTAATTATAATGGAGTCTTATATTACTTCAGTGAAAATAACTATTCGTTCTCTTTGTTTTTGCTTGATTTCATAATCAGACCTTGGAATAACGATTAAAAATTATGGCTAGTAGTTTATTCGTATTTGAGATATTCTTTACAAATTTGATTATTACAAAAAAACGAGATTTTACCAAATAACGATAAGTATGCAATACTGTTTGAAGTGTGTTGTTTTTCTCGTAATGCAATAGTTCATTAAATCTAATTTATGCATAAAAATAATTAATATTGTAAGAATAAGATCATTTTAATTTCTTTATAATATAAGATTTAATTAAATGATATTCATGAGTTTAAAAATTGTTAAACCATTCAAAAAGCCTATTTGTATTTTAAACTGAAATAATAAAATTTCCTATGGAATATTGTCATATACTGCTTAAATTGAATGTCGATGTTTATAAATTTTTTTGTGAAAATAACCAAAATTTTTAAAATAATTGTAGGAAAATATTATCTATTATTTAATTTATATGTTTTACAATTAGATTAAAAATAAAGAGAATATTATAAATAAGAAGGAAAATATTGAAATTGATCCAGATTTATATATCATATTGCTGCCTTGATTTTGTGCAGTTGTTCCATTTAAAACTTGTGATGATGTGACTGATGTATTGAATGGAAAAGAAACAATTGAATTGATAAATGGAATAAACGAAGACACTCGTGTGTATACTCCAGGGTATCCTGCTAGAGCACATCCATGGCCAAAAGATGTTATTCCTGCTAATACCCATACATGATTAACAAAAGCCATCAATGGACCTCCACTATCTCCTCGACATGTATCTAAGAAAAAAAAGAAATAAAACTTAATTATATATTATAAAACGCTACCTTTGCCGCCTCCTGAAACGCCTGCACAAAATTGTACCGTTGCATTGGTTATGTTTGATCGTAAACAATCGGCTGATGTTGATGAAAAAGCTTGGACAGTTACTTGTTGAAGAGAGTCTGATACATCAACATATATACTGGTAGACGTAACTCCCCAGCCTATAGCTATAAGACTAGTATTCGTTTGGAATGGATCTTGATTTGCTTGAGGTAAGCAAATGATACCGGTGTTAAAATCTGATGATATGTTAAGTGGAGCAAATTGAAGAATACCAATATCATTCACGAAGGTATTATTGTTATAATTTGGATGTGTAAACATGTTAATGATAGATCGTTGTTGTACAGCTGTATTAGATGAATCTGATAAATCATTTATACCAGCTACAATAGTTAAATTTGCCATATAAGGTAATAAGGCGACAGTACAATGAGCTGCTGTTACAGCATACTCGGATGTTAAAAGTGTTGCACCACATTTATGTTCGCCAGAGTATTGAAAAGAAACTATCCAATTCCATGTATAATCACCTGCATCTTCTCCACCAAGAATTTTTGATGTGACAACAGTAGATACTGTTGAACAACCACATTTAGAAGCTGTATTACATGAATAGTTCGCTGCTAAGATCAAGTTAATAATCGAGTAGAAAATAAATATGAATAAAAACATTACGTGTATTACTAATGAATCTATGCTAGAAAATAAAATATTTTTTTTCCTTTATAATGCGCATTGATGAGACACGGCTCATTGCTTTTATTTGTCATAAAATGTATATAGAAGTACTCTATATTCATATAAATGACGCAAATTATCTTTGAAGAAAAGTACATAGAAATATAATAAGTCACCTGCGTATTCAAATAAATATGATTTTGTGTTAGGGGTGTAGCAGTTTTCGTACTATAGAGCAAAGTGGTTGGACGATGAATACTTCAGATAAAAGCTTCTTTTTTGTTTTATATAAAAATATTATGACAGAATAATAACTTTTTTTTACATTTGTCCACTATCTCATGATATATATGTAAATAATTGGTTTTTCAAAACCAACAATATTTATTTAGAGCTCAATCAAAACCATCATTATTTTAGTTTTTTAGTGAATAGATTATGTCATTTATTGGTAAATGATTCACTTTAAAAAGTTTTATTTGTAATTACTAGATAAATGGAGTCGCTTCTACAAAATATATTCTCATTAATATATAAACATATAAGAGAAAACATATGAGATACGAAGTCAACTGATCGAATAGTATAGTCTTACAATATCGTATATTTTTGGTTTGATACAACTTGATGATGATCATAGTTAAGAATTTCATATGTTAAATTATACCAAAGATTTCTTCGAAACTTCTATCGTCACACAAACGATATTACTATAAGATCACATGTAGTCTAATATAATAGCAAAATACATCAAGAATTTAGTAATAATAGGTCATTATTATGGAACTTGTAAGTTATATTACAATTAAGAAAATTTCATGCGTATGTTTATGAAATGAATAACATTAAATTAAATCTATAAGCATTTCTAAATGTTAGAAGTTCACTAATACTTAATGGTTGTCAATTTTATTACTGATAGCATTATATTATAAATAAATAATTGAAAAGAAAGAGTCATATAAAATGTTTGAAAATATATGAATGTAATTGTTACGCTTGATTACTTTTTCTTTTATGCCTACTACGTCAATGTATGACTAATATAAAAGAATATACCTATAAGTATAAAGACACAATAGAAATAATTATATAATGATGAATAGACGATATCAAAATAGAAATTTCAATACAATAGAAGTGCACTTTCTAACAATAAAACGAAACTGAAAGTTTACATTTTTGAAATCGATTTTTATACTCTGCATTATATTTCCATCTTTTGAAGTTTTCTGTTTTTAACGAATGTGAACATTTGCAAGTAGATTATTTCTGAACCTATTAAAGCCAAGATTATAGACTACATTATTAAATTCATTGACAAACATTTATGTACTTATAATGAAAAATCATTGAGTTATCATCGATTACTGAATAATTCAATTTCACTGAAAGATATTCAAATGAACAATTGTTTTATGGTCATGTATGAAAGTACCTAAACATTTGTTATCAAAATGTTTATTTTACTTTAACTGATATATTATTTTATTGGAATAAGTAACAACATATCATCGAAACTATCTGATGAAAATAATTCGATGTATTATCGAATTTGTTGAAAGCTAATAAATGAAAATCATCTTTAAAAATTTTGTTTAAGTGATTGACTCGACAAGATTAACCCTTTCAGGACTAGTTTTGGTTTCATGATCAGTGTATTATTCTTAAGCTATCTTTTAAACCGCGACTCAAAAAAATTTTTTTTTTAAAAATGTCTGTACCCCCTCCAGGGTAAGTGGTACATATGTTGTACCACCGTCCTGAAATGGTTAAGCAATCTGAATTTCAACCGAAAATTAAAAAGATTTTCCAATGGTTGAATTCTATACTTCAAAACCTTCTCTTTTCGATTAGGAGCCGTGAAATTCTACAATAGATATGTAACGAAATCAAGAGTTTCGTTTATTTATCACGATCAAATTGTTTATGTTCGATTTAGAGTTCTTACATAGTATACTTCTACATAAAGATGTTTCCTGCTTCAACAGAGTCAGCAATACTATAATTCAAAAGAAACTGATGCGAAATATGCAATGAAGATTTTCAGAGTTTTGAATTTTATTTACACATTCGTATTTTATCAATGAATATGTTACCATTTATAGCAGCATGATTTTCTTGAGCTGAGAATCTAAACAGAAAGAAGATATGATTCTTTAAATTGCTAATAGTTGATTAATTCGTACTGCATAAGTACTAATACATTATCTTATTTATAGTTGAATAATACTTGCGATTGGGATCCATCCGGTAAAATATAGTTACGAATAAAAGTCAATGATAACTAGATTATTATTCGAACTTCGTCAATATTAAGGCAGAAGTATTTAAAAAGTTTTAAAATCGAAGAGTTTTATGTTGATGTTAATTGGGCTAGGAACAATATTCAATCTATTTTTTAGTTTCAAAGTATATTATTAATGTTGATATACACATAATTTTCACATCAAATTTCATACTCCTATTCCAATAGTATTTTATTCAAATAGAAGAGTTTTTAAGATATTGTAGGAAGATTTCATAAAATATGCGAATATACTTTCAATAATATCGTTTAGTGTATTTTTCCTATATATACATATAATTATATCATCATTTCTGAAAGATTTTTAAGTGAACGTTTTGTGTTCACGGCACTATAATTAACATTTAAGGAGAAAATATTTCGGGTAAATATTCATTTTGAAAAACAAATAATATTTATAATTTAATATAATTTGTATAGAAACGAAGTTTTCCCTGAATACTAATATTTTCTGCTTCATTATTTCATGCATCAAATCATGTGATACGAAATGATTTAAAGTTTCTTTCAATTATTTCCTTTAATCAATCAAGATCTTCATTTCATATTTTCCATGCATGATACATTCGAGATACTCCGCTACATTATATTTTTATACAATATATGCTCATTGTTCCTCTTACCTAGATTCTATTTATTCCTTACTAAAGCCTCAACTAGTTCGATTTATTCGCTAATATAATAATAATACTGAAAAACAAATATATTCTACTGTTTAATATATATGTTTTACAATTAGATTAAGAGTAAAGAAAATATTATAGATACGAAGCAAAAGATTGAAATTGATCCAGATTTATTTGTCATATTTCTGTCTTGAGTTTGTACAGTTGTTGTAACCAAAACTTGTGATGGTGTGTCTGATCCATTGAATGGAATACCGAGAATTGAATCGATAAATGAAATAAACGGAGAAACTCGTGTATATATTCCAGGGTATCCTGCTTGAGCACATCCTTGACCAGAAGATGTTATTCCTGCTAATACCCATGTATTATCAACGAAAGCCATTAATGGACCTCCACTATCTCCTTGACATGTATCTAAGAAAGAAAAAAGAAAGAAAATTCAATTATATATTATAAAACGCTACCTTTGCCGCCTCCTGAAACGCCTGCACAGAATTGTACAGTGGCATTGCTTATGCCTGTTCGTTCACAATCGGCTGATGTTGATGAAAAAGCTTGGACAGTTACTTGTTGAAGAGAGTTAGATACAGCAGCACCTGAAGCGGTAGATGTGACACCCCAGCCTACAGCTATAAGATTATCACCCGTTTGAAATGGATCTTGATATGATTGAGGTAAACAAATAAAACCGATATTGAAATCTGATGCTATATTAAGTGGAGCAAATTGAAGAATAGCAATATCATTTACGTATCTACCAGCAATAAAATTTGGATGTGTAAACATGTTGATGATAGATCGTTGTTGTACAGCTGTGTTAGATGAATCTGATAAATCATTTGTACCAGCTACAATAGTTAAATTTGGCATAAGAGGTAATAAGGCGACAGTACAATGAGCTGCTGTTACAGCATATTCGGATGTTAAAAGTGTTGCACCACATCTATGGTCACCGTTGCTTTGAAAAGAAACTATCCAATTCCATGTGTGATCAGCTGCATCTTCTCCACCAATAATTCGTGATGTGACAACAGTAGATACTGTTGAACAACCACATGTAGAAGCTGTATTACATGAATAATTCGCTGCTAAGATCAAGTTAATGATTGAATAGAAAATAAAGATGAATAAAAACATCACATGCATTACTAATGAATCGGTGATGGCAAATAAAATATATTTTTTTCTTTATAATGCGCATTGATATGTTACGGTACAATGCTTTTTTGTGTCACTTAACGTACATAGAAATTTTTGTTTTGATATAAAGAATGTAAATTAGTTGAGAAAAAAGTGCATTCAAATAACCTTATTTATACGCGAAAAGTACATATCATAAGAGCGCATCACCTATGTGTACGACTAAAGAGTGATTCAGCGTTAGAGTGTGTGACGTTTTTCATACGATACGGCAAACCACACATTGATGTTCTATTGCCTGGATAATGTTTACGTTAGATAAAAAACTTCTTTTTTATATAAAAATATTATGACAGAATAATAACTTTTATTTACATTTGTCCACTATCTCGTGATATATATGTAAATAATGGATTTTTCAAAAGTAAAAGTATTTATTAAGAGCTCTACTAAAACCATCATTATTTCAGTTTTTTATTTATAAATAATTTTTTAGTGAATAGATTTTGTCATTTATTGATAAATGATTCACTTTAAAAAGTCTTATTTGTAATTACCGGATAAACTGATAAACTTCTTAGCAAAATATATCAAGAATCTAGTAATAAGATGTAATTGCTATGAAACTTATGTTATATTACACCTAAGAAAATTGCATGCGTATGCTTATGAAATGAATAACATTAAATTAAATTTATAAGTATTTCAAAATGTTGAAAGTTCACTGATATTTAGTGGTTGTCAATATCATTATTAATAGCGTTATATTACAATAAATAGTTGGAAGAAAATAGTCATAGAAAATGTTTGAAAATATATGAATGTAATTATTACGCTTGATTACTTTTATTTTTATGTCTACTTCCTCCATGTATGATTCATATATAAAAACATGCTCGTTTAAGTGCAAAGGTAAGAGAGAAATAGTCATACAGTGATGAATAGGGGAAGTCAAAATCGAATTATTTCTTCAATATATGAAAATATCGAAATTATAATTTTTATACAAAGGAAAGGGTTAATCTATATAATAAAAAGAAATAGAAAATTTACATTTTTGAAAACGATTTTTATACTTCGTATCAATATTCTTAGTCATTTTTAACTGTCATCAGAGCTGCCAACTCTTCCGGATTTTCCTAATTTGTTTTGGATTTTTTCCGGGTTCCGGATTTTTCCAGATTTTAGATGACTTTTACTGAATTAAATTTTATCTATTTGTTAATATTCAAAAAAAAAAATTTTTTATTTGAAGCGGCTCAGTGGCTTATACTTCTTATATATTTAGTTTATTATATGTTGAAGTTTAATGTTGATTTCCTTTTGATATATAGAAACATGTGTTTTTTGAACCAATAAATGGCAAAATTGAGAACAAGATTTTGAGAAATTTATTTTAGTGGGTAGGAATCAACTGTTAAAAACCTTTCCGGATTTTCATATTAGAATTCCGATATTCTAACTATGACAGTTGGCATCACTGACTGTCATATAACTTTAATATGTATTAAATCTATTGCACTCTGGATAAAAGGAGATTTGAAAATACGCTTTCCTGTAAACGAAACAAAAATAAAATACATTCAAACATAATTGCTAATTGTAATAGTGTAAGAATAGCAATGACGATATCAATTTTTTCATTTCCATTATAAACAGATATCCATATGAATAAATTATATTTAATAAACATGATCATCTATTAATCAAAATTTGTATTGTATTCTAGTGATATCAGACGAGAGGTATCTGCTGTCTTTTCGAAATATATTAAAAATTGGACTAATAATTTTGCTTTAATCGATGAAGATCTTGATTTCATATTTTTCATAGATGAAGTATTTTAGATACTCTGCTACGTTATATATTTATTTTCAATATATGCTCATTCATCTAAAAAAACTATTAATATTAGGGCTGTCACATTACCATTACCGGTAATAAGTAATCATTTTTAAGGTTATTATTATTACTAGTAATTAGCAACGGTTTTTATAAAGTAATAAAAACAATTTTCGCAATGAGTAATAAAGTAATAAATGTTAGTGCTTATTGCCAATAACAAGTCAGAATATCAGAAATAGTAATAAAGTAACAAAATTTAAAAGATAATAAGAGTAATTGTAATAAAGTTACAAGAAACTACTGCATATCTCGCTAATAAGAAACAGTAATAGATATAGCGCCGTTGAAACAACAAAAATAAAGCAAGTTATGATAAAAAGTAATAGTAATGTGACAGTTCTAACTGATATCAATATTAGTAGCTGTAACTTGGAAAAGAAAATGAAATTGATTTGAAACGGTAAGTATTATTATCAAGATATGATATTGCGTTTTTTTTGTATGGAAAAATTAGGTAGAAAATCATGTGGTTCGTGTTTTTGTCCATCAGAACTTCTCCTCTTACCTTGATTCTATTTCTTTGTTGCTAAAGCCTTATGGATGATGTACTTGATCCAATAAAAATTAAACAGTCAATTATTCTTTCTTCATATTGTTCTAGTCTCATATAAAATTGAATCTATATAGTTATGGCAATAGTTAATGAATACAAAGAAATTCTCTTTTATATTGTAAATAGTAACAAATGGTTTATCAAAAAGAAAAAGAAACAGTAAATTATTCGATATCTATGATATAAAAATATCGATGGTAACTTAGTTAATATGAAGAGTAATCATGTCTAATTTTCTATACTTGAAGAATTCTCTCTCCTTGCACAAGGATGTTAAAAATCTAAAGGAAATGATTTATAGGTATAATGAAGAAAAAAGAATTCAAGATCATTCTTATTGTTTAACAAACACTATGAAAGCTATTAAAGACTACATTGTTATTTATATTATCATTCCAATTATATACTTGGATAATGATTTTATAAAAATAACAATTTTATTTTTTCATCATACATTATCACCATCACCATCACACGACAGTTATCAACTAGTTGAAGTATATACAGTTTTTACTAACTACAGGGCACTATCGCATGCCTAAGGTTGTATATGCAGATGTATGCACCCGTTGTGTCGTTTCTTTTGATCTCCTTATTCTTTGACTTGTTTATTTTTGCCTATTGTTGTTCATTAGCTATTGTACATGGTGCATCGATTAGTATGACCATCAATATACATATACAAACAAACGACTAATGTACGTACGTATAACAGCACATCTTTAACCATTTGTCCTTTACCCGGCAGAAATAAAGAAAGAGAAAGGAGTGGAACCTGTCTTATTAATTACTAACCTTGCCATTGATGAAAAAAAAAATCATTTAACTTTTTTTCTTCTATATAGTGAGAATCATTGAAAATATTAATTGAATGTTTGTCTTTATGTTAATAATTAAACAATCTGCAGCTTAAGGCATTTTCAAGCATCCGTTCATCTTAACGCTTGATATCTATCAAACAAACAAATCTTCTGAACATATGTTGCAAATATCTTATGGTTTCAACAGATATTATTGTTTAAAACAAAGAAAAGAAGAAAGAAAGAAGAAGAAGAAGAAAAAAAACGAAACACGCACAAATACAAAAAGAAAAACTTTGGAATGTATATGATTTAAATATGATATATCAAACTGATAAAATCTATCGTGTTTTGTCATTTAAATGCTCAATATCTTTTTTATTTTCCATTGAATTTGTCATTGGTTTGTCACATGTTTTACTCATTTCAGTTAAATAATTTTGTAATGCTGACATTGCACCAACAATGGCTGGTGTACCAAAACCATGTGTAACATAGGAAAAATGTGTTAAATGTCGTTGTATTGAAACATCAAGCACAGGTGCTAAACGACTATTTGTACCCAATGGTGAACGATCTTGTCCTAATAGATCAGTAAATTCTTTTACTAATTGTCTAAATAGAAAATCAAAAATATTGCAAAAAGAAAATTTCTTTGTTTTATTGTATTACTTAGCAGCAAGAATATTTTGTTTACGTTTTGTTATTCCTGATGGTTCATGTGCTTGATGTGTATTATGATATTGACGTGTTTGATATTCAGCACATTGACGTGATGGAAATTCTTGATCACATACATAATGAAAATCACGTGCTAAATGAGCAGCTTCACCTTCAACAAGAGAAGTTAATAAAGTAACTGTTGCAGCTTTACGTCGTCCAGCTGGTAGATTAACGCCAATTTTTTCTAGTTTTTCACGTAATATTCTTCCACCATTTTTTGATTTTGCTCTAAACGAGAAAAAGGAAATTAATGGTTCTAGATTGAAATATTTATATATGAGAATTTACCTTCGTAAAATACCTCCAAGTAAAGATGCATTAAGACATTCTGGTGGTGAAAGACGTCGTTGAACTTCAGCAACGCTTACTTTATATTTTGAATTTGAACTAAGTAAAGATAATCGTCCAGGTACACTACAGAATACATCTGTTGGAGCAATAGGTCCATTTGCAACACCCAAATTTAATTGAATACCTTCTTTTGTATCACCACCACGACGTAAATCTTAAAAGATCAATCATGATAAAAATATGTTTAAATTAATGCTTTACCACGATGAAATGATGCTCGATAATGTTCAGAAAGTGCTGGTGGAACATTATCATCAAGACCAGGAACCTTAATGATAGAGATTTTTCTTATTAATTGTTAAAATAAAGAAAATAGAATTTACTCGAAAAGCTGCTGTATTTGATGGATCACTCGCTAATAAACCACTTCGATAAAGTTGTAATGACTCTGGATCAAGTACCATAGCATGACGACTATAATAAGAAGCAGCATATTCAGCATAAGCACCATATGGATGAGATAATGGTGTTGGCGTTTCATCAATATTAACACCTGAGGAACGAACTAATGAATTATATGATTGTGATGTTTGATTATTTGTAAATGGAGGTGATGATGATGATGATGTATAATCAAGATTATGTGAATGATTTGCTTGAATTTGTTCAAATGAATGTTGATGTGATACACCTGGAAATGGTGGTGGAAAATAAGGTGGTTGAAAATCCACGCCACCTGAATTTGATGATGTTGGAATAGGCATTGATGAATTTTGACTAGTTGATCGATCGGAATTATTTGGAACATTGGAAGTATTTATGAAATGATTCGATCGATCCTAAATTATTAATAGATTTAACTATTGTCTATTTGATATGTACGATGAATAAAAATCTTTATGATGTCTGTCTCTCTCACATACACACACCCTCTCTCTCTCATCTATATATGTATTGCATATAGAAGAAGGCAAGTCAATTTACCTGCCAGGAATTTTCGGCAAGATGATGATGATGATGATGAAGGTGATGAAATGACATGAGACGACCGCTTGCGGATGTATTCGTACAATGTTTAATGGTATGCACACACACGTAAACCAAGAAAATGTTGCTACTAAAAAAAAATTGCTAATGGGCTTTCGACGTATGTATGGATAGGAACGTATGCCGTACCAGTTCCGATGTTTCTCTATTCGTCGTTATTGCTGATTCTGTTGCCTGCGAGATAAAAAAAGAAACAAAGAAAGTCGGCTTTTTTTCTCTTCTTTATTTGTGTCATTCTCTTTTTCTTCTTCTCCTTCTCCTTCTTGGCTTATTCGGATTGGTTATTGTATAAACTCGAAAACCGATTGGTTATGTCAATAAAAAATATTAATCTTTATGTTGCCGAGAGAGATGAAAAAAGAAAATTCAACATCGTTAAAGAAAAGAAAGGTAACTCATGACTAAAGTCTATTTTTTTGAAAAATATTTGTCTTTTATAAAAAAAAATAAAGAAATTTACATTGCACAATTTGAGATAGACAGTTACCAATAGAAAAAAGATAAGTTCGTTGATTGTCTGGTTGATAATGCCTAAGGAAAAAATCGTCAGATATTATCATCATTATTATGAACAATCTTCAATACTTAAATGGGTTACATCAACATAAAATATATATATATATATATATGAGCCACATATGAACGAATGAGTTAAACTACTTAAACTAATAGGATGTTGATTCAAGTATTTAGCTTACCTGATCCGGCGGCAATGCCTAGGTTTTCTTTTTCTTTAACATTGGAATGTATCCCGTTCGTTTCTTTTACTCATTTTCTACTTGATTTGTCAACATCGAAGAAGAAGAAGAAAAAAAGAGCGAGCGAAAGAAAGCTTACTTTTATTGTTTAGTGGGTATGTAAGCATAAAAAAAATCAAATTTATTCTCCCACGCATAAATATATCAGGATGTTCTTTTTTTTTCACTTACTTTTCTATCTCATTATCATGATGACTGGTAGCTATAATTTTATTAACGGAACATGACATCCGTCTAGCTGACTATATCTTAGCAAGAATCAAAGGTTTAACGTCAAAAAGTAATGTTGCTTCAGGCTTAATCATTTAACCGGCTGGAATATTTCTCATAGAAGAGAAGACATATATACTTGTATTTTTATAAGTGAAAGGCAAAGTGATGATCATGATAACATTCAATCTGTACAAATTAAAAGAAAAGATCATAACATATATAAGATGATCTTTATATGAAACAGAATCGAAAATTTATAATATTTGTATTGTTAACAAACATAAGAATTCCAATGGGAATTAATCTTCTGCTCTTAGAGCTGGGTTAAAAAAATGTATCAATAATCAAAGATTGTTTTAATGAAAGGTATGTGTAGAAGCATATCAAAAAAATTTTTTTCCAAAAGGTTTTGCTACTAATAATATTTGATACTTCTCACTTTCGTAGTACCTTAGTCTTGATGATGATTACTATCTGAAGTTATGTATAAGTGAATGTTATATTAACACTGTTTTCTCCTTTTCTCTTTAGCATGTTACGAAGCATTGAGAAAAAATGAATTGTAACGAAACTTGAGATTTTTTCTCAGACTATGAATATTAAAATTCATGTTTTCTCTTTATTTCATACTTAACAGACAACAATGTATCATCTCTACAATTCTTTATTAACTTGTTTACCTTGTTATTTTTCTATTTTATTATTAATATCACGAATAGTATGAATATTTTTATTGTACAAACAGAATTAAAAGCTATGTCTTAGAAATGAGTTCACTTGTGTTTGGAACATTATTATTATCTTCTGATAATATAGTTTCTAACTTATGTAGTCTAGTTATTTCATTTGAATCATTCTTTGCTTCTTTATATTTTGTCAAATATGCAGAATAAAGTTGTTCAGGTTCCATATTTGCATATAACGTTGCATCAAATTGGTTCATTTTATCTTTCACTGCTTTACATCCAATACTAAATATTGCTGAATCATTGGTTAGTGTTAATTTACTAAGTTTATCATAGATGATTTGTAATTCAGCAAGCATTGTACATTGTTCTGATGTTAGATGAGCACATAATCTAGGTTCTACTTGATATCTATCGACTTTTTTTTGTAATAATTGAATTTTTTCTCTCTGCAAATCAGTAAGTTTGTCCATTTTAATTATAAAAAAAAAGTTCGCAAATATATAACTACAAAAATAAGATTAAATGAAGATTTTATTTTATTAACTTAGTAACCAAGAGAGTTGTTAGGTATATATGATTATTTCAATAAACACTTGTATTCGATAAGAAAAAATCTTTTATAATAGCTAACAGTATGTGTATAAAGTCACATATATCCATAACGCCTTTTAGAGAGGTAGCATTATCACAACCGGCGAAATCAATTACGAAATATCACTATATGATATCCTATGATTGATACAAACAAGTTTTCGGGACGTTGTATATTAGTTAATTGAAAAATAGAAATAAATGTTACAGATTTTATTAATGACATACTAGATGTATTTATGTAATTTAATAAGATATTTATTTTAGTATATGTATTCCCGATGAATTAAAATTACATAAAATGTATTATTTTAAATTTATTAACAATCAAGAAGTTCTATGATTTTGGTGATGGACAACCAACATTGGCAGCAAATTGGTTTTCATAATTACCTCTTGTGTAATAATTACATACGACAACAATACCTTTATCTTTAGTTACAGAAGCACCTACACCTATCATTGTAGTATTTTTCCAAACAACTTGTGTAAAATGTAGTGCAAGTTGAGGTTTACTCACGGTATAATTTGAGCTTTCACTACACCAAGCAATAACTGGCATTGAACCTATAAGAAATAAATTTTTTTCTCTGTCCTTATATCATTCTATTTCAAAATAGAAAACAAATACCATTTTCTTTATCAAAATTAAATGGTGTTTTTTTATAACTATTTTCACCATATTCAGTTGTATTACTATGAACAAATTTTCCAGTTAAAGCAAGTTCATCACTCCATTTCTGTGCTATTGCATCAAGTGTAGTATTACGTTTTAAAGGACTAGCACAGTTTCCCATTCGATATGCATTATGTTGATCTACTACTTCTTGACAAAATTGTCCCTTATTCCATGTCGATGCTGAGATTTCTTCAAATAAGAAAATATATATAAATATAATAAAATATATTCAAGATAAATTTACTTACCATAAATACATATTAGTAAACTGATACAGAATAATGTAAAATATTGCATTGTAAATATGAATCGACGAAATACAAAAAATAAATAAAGGAATGACATCGGATTGACTTTTGTTCTTATATTCGATCTAGATTGATAACAGAAATGTCTGGAATGAATTAAAGTTATTTTATGAATTACAAAAAAAATCCGTTTTGGCCAATAAATAGTTTCTATATTTTGATTTCTATTCATGCTGCTTTACATTGTATTAATTAAAAAGAAAAATCTATATCAGACTAGAAAGATAGAAGTAAAGACCAATATGCAGACACATCAGAATATGATTTATCGTGTTAAGAATTGCATTGTTATGAATTTTATTTGCAAAAGTAAACCGTACTATTTTGCTAGATCTTTCGAATAGTATATCTTTTTTTTAATGCGATTAATCGTATTCATTTAATACCTGTCAAGTATTCATGAATGTAAAATTTTTCTGACTCGAATGTTAACTACTTGGTTTGTTCGTCTTAGTCTTTTGTATTGTTGTTTCAGTTATTGAATGTTAAATATATACAGATCATTGTTGCCGATAATCTTTAGACTTTATTGCTAAGTGTATGGAATACAAGGTAAGAAAAAGACTGATCCCATTGAAGGTTTACATAGTATAGTTGAAATACAACAATGAATGTCAAATCAAATTCGTTAAAATGAAAATACAGGATAATTTATAGTTGAAACTATGTGAAATACCAGTATGATATAATTTCAATATAAGTAGTGGCAAAATATCGTCAAAATATACTACAGAGTGATATAATACGGTTATAAAAACTAAATATTAATACATCATGATGATCAAAGATAATAAAAAAGGTATATTGAACAATGTATTAACTTGAGTTATATTTCTTGAATTTGTTTGATACTATCTAATACTTGAATTTTAGTTATTATGATTTGTTGCAAGAGCGAAAAAGCGGATCCTGATTTGTATCGAAGTTCATTAAAATATGTTACTTGCAAATGCATCAGTAACTGTCATGGTATGACTATGATGGATCCAGTGGATCGTAACAGTTCCTTCTGGTTCCTGATAGTACCTTCTCTATGAAGTCATATTAACATAGAAATACAAGATTATAGAGATGAAATATTGACGGTCTTTTAAGAAAAAAATTTACTACTTCTTTTTTCTTTATTCGTTTTCTTTTAAATTTGAATCAATCTGATAATTGTCCTCTTGTTTTTTCTCACACAATGAAAGTGAAAGAAATTAAGAAACAGGTCTGTATAGATTCGATAGAACATCATAGTTTATAACTGATTCATTCAAGGCAACATTAGAACACCAATCTAAACATCTCTCAAATAACATGCGATGCAATAAAAGTATCTCAGCTATCTCAAAATAACTTTTCACAAATCTTGAAGCTGTGAGTGGGAGTATGAGTAGGATAAATAAGATACACTTACACCCTTCAAAATACATCCGGAGGATATGAGAGATAAGCATTCGAACGATCACACAAATCAGCTTTTTAGTTAAACTTTAGCTGGTTAGTTTGCTGATAAGTTAAAAGAATCCACCGATATTTTCATAAATATAATAACCATTGTGATTCGTCTAGTTCGTATGCTAGTATACGTGAGTAAGATAAGAAATGTGACTGTAAATCATGAGAATATAATCAGTCCGTTTATTATTATTACATATAAATAAATATATTGGAATTTCGAATATTTATTCCGAAACAAGAATCATCTCGCAGAGTAAAGCTAAATTTGAGCTGCTCGAATCTTATCCAATCTATACGTTCCGGTGTCAATGATTTAATTGATTTCGAAAATTTGATTTGTTATATTTATAAAATATTTTCACTAGAATGTTTAGCTATGATATGATTAATTAAATATTGATTAACTTAATATTTTATTATTGAAACAGAAGTGAATTACATGCTTATATTCAAGACAAGTGTAACAATAAGATGATCTATGAATATTGAATAGAAGAGATAGACATCAAAGACTACCACAAAACAGAAAAAAAGATAATAAAAAAAACATTATCTAAACAAAGATCTGATAAAGAAATTATGTGCAGAATTTATCTGGATATAGAATTTATGTATAACAAAACATGGATCTAACTATTAGCCATAACAATTTTGTTTGCTTGCTTGTTCGGATCGAGATCAGTTGCTAAACGAATAGCTGCAAGAAGAGCCTGAACAAAAAAGAAAATATTAAACTAAATAATTCATCTATTTTTCTTACATCTTCAGGATCCATCGTCGGTGATGTTTCCCGAGGTACTGGTGGACGAGGAGGTGGTTCCGGCTAAAAAATATTGAAATATAAAATAA